>JAMAHW010000001.1:0-151575 GCA_023627715.1 Periconia sp. R9002 | reverse complement strand
GTGTGGAGCCGTGTATATGGGAAGGAAGTATGCTGGGTAGTTGAAAAGAATGCGAGGAAGGTAAGGAGCAGGTAGATGCGTAGGTGCGTAGCTGAGCAAGCTAGGGGTTTGTGATGTAGTTTGTATGTACGTTGAGTATGTATGTAGAGTAGTCCTCTGCATATCATCACGCGTATAGAAAAGGGAGAAACAAAGAGTGTACATATGATGTATGTATGAATATACGAGACCGATGCGAGTTGTACTTTGAATTATTCTGCTGGTGGGGAGCAACCATGTAGACATTGATTAGACATGAACTCCCACTGTTGTGTTATGTAGCTACTCCGCTCGTCTGTTTAATCGTTACTTTCCTTGTGTTCCCTGGTGTCATTTCCCCTCTTCATCCACATACTCACGGTAAGAAGGCGTCATACTCAACACGCTCACTCTCTTCCGTTCATCGGCCAGTCGCTCCTTCTCCCTGCGCTTCTCCTCCTTGCGTCTTTGACGTTCCCCCCAGCAGCCCTCGGACTGCCAGCAGCACTCGTGGTTGGACATGCACCTGTTAGATGACACGTAAGCTTTGCATACATACATATGTACTCGTGTGTATCGTCCGGTTGTAGAAACTCAGAAATAGAAATACATGGGCAACCCCCAAAACGAATAACATCGAGCAGAAAACGAAGAGAGAACTCACTTCGTCATGGCTGCCATGAGAATCACCAGCGCACCCGCCAAAAACACAGCCGCGACTAGAATTATAATATCCCTGTATCTATCCTCAACGTCGTTTCCCACCGTCTTTGGCCGCCATTTGTCGGGGACTTCGGCGAGGGAGAGTGCGTGCATGTTGTCTGGATTCGAGGGGTCCCATGGCTGTGGTTCGCCGCTGTCTTCTCGTAGTGCCAGTCTTGAGAGAGGTGATGAGGTGGATGTGGTTTCGGCGTTTGTGTTGGCTCTGGAGGGTGGCTGGGAAGACTGAAAAGCGAAGGCGAGGGATGATAAGTTGATGATCATGGTGGTGTAGGGAATCGCTGGCAGTGATTTGTCTAATTAGTTGATGGGTGTGGATGGATGACGGTGAACATGGAGTATATCAGTTAGAAGATGGGGATATGAAGGGGTGTGTGTCGTTCTGCGCAGAAGGGGTTCCGCACAGTGGGAAGGTACAATTGATCATTGAACACATCATCAATCTTGAGAACATCGTACTGCTGCTATCACATGAAAATATCTATTGCCGGTATGATAGTTGGTCAGTTTGCCATGCTGCATATATTGATAGGGTCTCGAGGGCGAAGTTTAGGGGCATAAGTGGTTGTCTGATTTGGTATTTCAAAAATCGTATTCAGACAATGATGACTCATTACTCAGGTGGTGAACCGTTACCAGGAAATCCACTTAGTTACATCCATGGTAAGGTATCTAGCCATAACGATTATCGCAACACAGGCTCGAGAATAATGTTATCAATCAACCTAACGGGTATCTGGCCGCCTCCGAGACCGAGTTCCTCTCCTTCGATAGGCTGTTCGACAGGTAGCATCTTGATAGCACCGCTTACGATGGCCCCTCGAGTGTCATCCACTTCATCGATCTCCTCCATCGTGTCCGGGTCGGCCAGGCTGATGTAGTCGACCTCAAATCTGGCGCGTTTGCTAGGATCAAGCTCCTCTTGCTCTAGCAGGATCCTGTTTGCGTGATCATTGGCTTGCCAGAGAATGTCGCCTCTTTTCCTTTTCCCCGACTTATATTGCGCTTCTGCGTACCGCAGAGATTGGATCAGTACGATCCCGACGTTGCGACGGCGGCTACCCAAGTATACGTTTCGCGATGACAGAGCCAGACCATCTGGCTCGCGTTCAGTTGCACATATCCTGACGTCCATATCCAAGTGGAAGTCTTTGACTAGTCGTCGAATCACGACTGTCTGTTGCACATCCTTCTGGCCAAAGTATACGCGATCGGGCGCGCAGATATTGAATAGTTTCATGCACACGGTTGCTACACCGCGGAAGAAGACAGGTCTTGATGACCCTTCGAGCAACTGGCCAAGCGGACGCATCTCAATGAAAGATCCGACGCCTGGAATGCTGCTATCGGGAGGTAGCGTCGGGTACATGGTCTTGGTGGTGGGCGCAAACACGGCCGAAACGCGCCCAGCTCCTGTGCTTGCCAGCTCTTTGTCTAGACTTTCCAGCATTTGTAAGTCTGCTTCCCATGTCTTTGGGTATGACGCAAGATCCTCGTTCAGCCCGAACTGGGTTGGGTTCACATAGATTGTAACAAATACATCCGTGTTCTCAGCTGCCGCCTGCCGCACCAAAGAAAGATGCCCATTGTGAAGTGCTCCCATCGTCGGTACAAGGCCGACGGTTCGTTTGTTCATCAAGAGATCTTTTCGAAACTCCCTTAGCGGCGCCACATCGCGAAATATCCGCGTATGCGCAGCAAATGGCTCTGTGTTGTAATGAACCCTCGATGCAGAGAAATAACGTACGCCATATCGTGCAACGTGGGACGGAGGATCGAAGAAGAGTTTCGTATAAGGTATTCGGTAACTTATAGAGCCTGATACAAGTCAATTGGGTGGATCAATGGCGCGTGACGGAGCTACCCACCTCTCAGTCGTGAACAAGCCATTGCGGAAGTTGCGGAGAAGAAGCTTGGGGTGTGCCTAACGTGTAGGTTTTCAACCTGGGAACTTTTGGTGAATATCGGAATGATCAGCCCGTGAGTAGACCGCCCCGCGGAAGAAGAATGTGTGAAAACTCATCTTCGGCCACAATGAGAAAAGGAAAGAGGTCTCTGTTCTGCGCCGTAGATATCTTCCTGGCTTACAATCACGTGCGGAGGGTTTTGCAGGGGTACCTAGGTGAAAATGGTCTGTGCGCGTACTCCACCAAAAAGTTTCGGTGTTGCAGTTCTGAGAAAAACCCAGCCGTCTGATATCAAACACCCTAAACAATCAGCACCTGTTTGCTGAGCCGCGACAACATGGCCGACGATGGCATGCTTCTTAATTTCTCCATTCCTGAGTCCGGCATTCTCAACAAACCAAAGTTCAAAGGTGGGGCTTGGAGAGATCGTTTGACGGCGAAGAAAGCTGCCGCGAACTGGCATTCGAAAGCGACAGAGCGCCTTACTGGGCAGAAGGCGTCGCCGAAATCATCTACAAAAGCTACAGACGTCAATCGCACCGAGTTAGGACCTCGAAACCACGCAGCGCAACATACCAACGAGTTCGATTTCGAGAGACCTGCCAAGCGAGCGCGGGTGGGCGAAGGCGTGAAAACAAAATTCGACGATAACGATGCCTCGGCGGGGGAATTTCGGCCACAGTCCAATGCGAATGTTACAAAGAAGCCGGGTACACAGCAAGATGCCGGCAAGGGTCCAAAGCAGATTGTCTCCTCACTTTTTTCATACAACCCCGCTTCAGTTACCAAGTCGCAGCCTCAGCCAAAGCCCGAAAACGAAGAACCGGTAGAACCGTCGAATGCTCCCCTCAAGAGCGAACTCGATACTTTCACCTCCCTCGGCATTTCCGAGTCTCTAGCTACACATCTACTCAAGAAGATGGATTTGAAGGCCCCGACTGCTATCCAAAAAGCGGCAATCACACAGTTGCTCAAGGATGACTCAGACGCATTCATACAAGCTGAAACTGGTTCAGGAAAGACACTTTCGTATCTCCTACCTATTGTGCAAAGACTTATGGAGCTGTCGGACAACATGAGAAAGAGAAAGGTAGACGATGCAGTCTCCCGGCAGTCGGGTCTGTTCGCTATAATCTTGGCCCCAACGCGAGAACTGAGCAAACAGATTGCAACTGTGTTAGATAACCTTCTGCGATGTGCCCATTGGCTGGTAGCCACCACCGTGATTGGTGGTGAGAAAAAGAAGTCTGAGAAAGCACGTTTACGCAAGGGCATCAACATCTTAGTAGCGACACCCGGTCGACTGGCAGATCATTTGGAACACACAGAAGCGTTGGACGTGAGCAATGTCAGGTGGCTAGTGCTTGATGAAGGTGACCGCCTTATGGAGCTGGGATTTGAAGAAGAGATTCAGAAAATTGTTGGCGCCTTGAATATACGGATGCGAACGAAGAAAGACGCAAAATCTGTGATACCCGGGTTACCAAGCAAGCGAACCACGGTCCTTTGCTCTGCCACCATGAAAATGGATGTAGAACGCCTTGGACAAATTAGTTTGAAGGATGCTGTGCACATAAAAGCCGATCCATCGGCCCTCGCAGAAGACGGCGAGGCTGAAGAGAAGGAGGAACAAGGGTTCTATGCGCCAGCACAGTTGAAGCAATCGTATGCCGTGGTTGCACCAAAACTTCGCCTCGTGTCCCTCATCAGCTATCTCAAGCGCGCATTCGCACGTAAAGGTTCTGTCATGAAGGCGATTGTGTTCATCTCCTGTGCCGATTCAGTTGATTTTCATTTCGACATTCTCACCAGCAAGTTCGATGAAGATGAAACAGATGCCCAGGCAAAGGATCAAGAAAAAGACAAGGATTCAGAAGCAGACTCCGAGAAGAAGAAGAAAACGAAAACAGTGACCCAAGCCGACCCAACGAAACTCGCAGTAACTTACGCTGAATCTCCCTCCCTCTCTACTAAAACTCACTCCGTGACAACCTATCGTCTTCACGGCTCACTTCCCCAATCTCTTCGTACATCCACCCTCGCACATTTCACTAAGAACCCGGAAGCCTCCGTTCTCCTAGCCACCGATGTTGCGTCCCGCGGTCTCGATCTCCCCAACGTGGACCTCGTTGTCGAATTCGATCCAGCCTTCGCACGCGAAGACCATCTTCACCGCATTGGCCGCACAGCGCGTGCTGGTAAAGATGGTCGCGCTTGCATATTCCTCATGCCAGGCTGCGAAGAAGGCTATACCGAGATCCTCAAAAGCGACCGCAAGGAAACCAGCGAAACAGGCTCTTACCACATCGGTCGACAAGACGCTGATGAAATCCTCAAGCGCGGCCTCATCACCTCCGGTGTCGTCGCCACAGCCAAGGACAATAAATCCGCCACCGCAGCTTTTATGGAAAAAGCTACGGATCTCCAGCTCAACATCGAGCGCTGGGCGCTTGCATCTCCTGCCCGCCTTGAAGCCGCCCGTCGTGCCTACCAGTCCCATGTTCGTGCCTACGCCACCCACGTCGCCGCCGAGCGCGGCTACTTCGACATCAAGCAGCTGCACCTAGGGCATCTGGCCAAGGCTTTCGCGCTGCGCGAGCGTCCGAGCGGTATGAAGGTTCCGGGGTTGCGGACGGGGACTGGCAGGGAGGATAAACGGCCTGCTAAGGTGCGTGGTGCGGCGACGGCCGAGAAGAAGGCTGCGGCGGGTGCTGGTGGAGAAGGAATAAAGAAGGCAGATCTCCGTGAGGATCTGCCTGCTGTGGACGACACTGAGGAAGCGAAGAAGATGAGGAAGGCAGTTAGGGCGAGGGAGAAGTTTATGAGACATGCTGGTATGGCTGCCGAGTTCAACTTGGGATAAAAATGGCGGAATGGGAATTGGAAATAGAACATCTTCATGAATTTATAGTTACTTCTTTTCCAGCTTCTTATAATCTTATGCTGCACTGATTTCTCATTCTCTATCCCCCTCCCGTGTGTGAGAGTTGTGTTCAAAAAGTCTGTACTAAGGAATACACACATGTATTTTGTACAAAAACATTAAAGTTCTGCGATTTTACCTCCATTTTTCACTTTTGTCTCTTTACCTGCAGACCGGCACGTACCTATCATATGTACGTACTTGTAGAAATATCTCGCAATACGCAGTCATCGATTGATTCATCAAATGAAGGGTAGGATAGCATCGTTCCTAATGATACAACACTATCTACATTTAATATATAGTAACAAAGATGAAGACACACACCGAGCATACCACCCTCAAACTTGGAATACAGCACAGCTCAGACTCAAACCGTGACACCCCAAAAGCATCTACCATATCTCACTCATACCAACTTCAAATATACTCTGCTGAAACTCCCTTAGAGATCCTTACACTTCTTCACACCCACCTTTTCTCGTCCCTCCATTTTTAGCTGTTTTTTTCTGTGTGGGTAGAACACTTACTAAATATGCAAACTTAAGAAAAAAGACTTCTCCGACAGAGAAAACGTAAGCCTCGTTATCCAGAACAAGTCCCTACAAACAAAGCACCCCAGGTAAACCTCCGACAAAACAACAAACACAACAAGACCAGAACACGAACAAGAAGAAACTAAAATAAGCGTTGAATGCCCGCCCAGTTTATATGTCCAAAAAAAAACTATAAGGCATGGGTTAGGATAGGAGGACAATGCAAAAGCTACAATGAGTGGAAATGCTGTGTGGCGGGTTCTGTATTCTCCCCCCCTTCGAAGCAACGTTGTCGTCGACCATTTTTTGTTAGACGAACAAGACGCTGATGCTACGTTCCCAAAGAGACAGCTCGAGGAGAAAAGTCTCTATGTGAGTACGGAATCTTCCATATCAAGCTAATCTAGCTACAATACTCCCGAGCAAAGCTTCAAGACGGATCCGATGCGTTCCGACAGTTATCGCAAAGTTTACCTTCGCTTCCCTTCGCTGAATGGGTTTGCCCCCGGAGAGGAGCGTTGAGATGGGTGGGTGGTGCTGGAGCAGGACGTATACTTCTACTGAGGTGGAACGGGTTTGAGTACGACGGGGGAAGGGGTGCAAATTCATGTCGGTTTTATTTTAGATTTCGTAATAATTATGATGTAGTGTTGTGACCAAGTCGTGGCGAATGCGCACTTAATCATGCGTACATACATTCCAGTGTGTAGCGTGCAGCGTATAAGAAATGGGGTACTAGGACTTTAAGAAAATAAAAGAGAATAGTACGTAAACACGTTAGAAAAATTGGGTTATATAGAACACTACCCTCCCCCGTGCTTCCCACATTCCTCCCAAGAGATCCCATACAAAAAGCCGGGTCTCATTGGTACCACTCACTCTCATTATACAACCCGCCCGAGTACGCTCCCAAGCCACCAACACTCGCAGCGCCGTTCACGTTTCCCCCACGCCCCCCATTCATATCCGCGCCCGTACCATTAACATCGACCATGATGCCGTCCACGTCGACGTCGAAGCCTGGACTCCCGATGACGCCGCCGCCGCCGTTGGTGTGGCCTTGCTGCGGTTGTTGATGGTGCTGTTGATGATGCTGTGGCTGTTGCGGCAAGAACCACGCCGTGTTGAGATCGTCGGCGCCGCCGTTCCCCACTGTTGCGGTCCCCACGGCGACGGAAGCAGCGGCCGTGGATGCCGCGGAGACATTGCCGCCGGTGGTTGTGGTGCTGAATCCCCAGTTGTCGAAACCGACTGCGAGCTGGTTTTGGTCGCGGAGCCACCAGTCTTGGCCTTCGCGCATGAGTTGTTCGACGCCGCCGAAGAGCTGCGATGGGGAGCTGTGGTCGCGGGGGGTGGATTCGTCGGGGAGCGGGGCTTGGGATTGTGAGGGTGGGGTGCTGTGGTTTGACGTGGATGTGTGTTGTTGATGGGGGTTCTGGGGCATGTGGGAGAGAGCTGTCATGCCGGCCTGGGGGATTGCATGGGCGTCGGCGTCGAGGGTGGCGGTGTTCGAGGGGGGTATTTGGTTGGGGAAATTCGAAGTTGTCGTTTGGGGCATGACGCCGCGGTTGAAGAAGTGGGTGGCTGTGTTGGCGAGACTGATGCCGTAGGGTTGGAGTGCTGGACTGCTCTGGAGGTTGGGTTGGTGGTGTTGTTGCTGCTGCTGTTGTTGAAGTTGAAGTGGCTGTGCGTCTTCGGACATCTTCAAAGGTTCTCTCTTTGCCACCTTGGGTGTGTTTACGCCTTCCCACGGTCCGAATTTGGCGTCCGTACGAGCTAGCACAACGCGTGCTTCCTCGGGGAGTTCGACTTGCCAGCTCTTAACCAGCGTGCTGAGTATATAGAGGGTTCGTCGTGCACAGAGCCAGCCTTCTGCGATTTCCTCGAGATGCTTGACTCCGTGTACGATATCTCTCCTGGCGCTCTTGTCTGGGAGATTGAGAAGGTGGATGGTGCATGCGGAGTGCGCGATGTAGACGACGATATTGCAGATCTGGCGTAGCCCATGAGACCGTTTATAGAGGCGCAGGAGCTTTGATATCATGGCAGCGGCTTGTGTGCAAAGCTTCCGTGGCGATACGTGAGCAGGCAAGGGGGAGTTATTGGGATTGTATTTCAGGAAAGGTCGGAAGAGATGGATGTAAAGGAGTTGGAAGAACATGCTTCGAGGGGAGTTAGTAGAAGATAGACATTCTCGGATAGGTGATGACTTACTGCATCACAAGCATAGAAGGGAGCCCGCCTTCTTTAGGTTCAAGTTCCTTGGGAAGTTCTCTCCGCCACGTTTCCAGTCGTTGGTGGAGCTCGCTGAGTTTCTTCAGCTCGGTTTGTTTTCCCTTCGCCTTGTCCATGTCTATCGGATTGTAGAAGTAATTCATCAAATCGCTCGAAATCTCGCAGAGTTTCGATATTTGGAGAGCGACCTGAGCTCAATTAGCATATGTTAACATCTAAGAAGAACTCAAACGTGTACTCACAGCTCGAGTTCGCGAAGGCTGAGAATGGGCCTGGCTGATTCCCGAATCTGTATGTGCTGACCAAATCTCTGAATCTTCTATTGGAAAAACCTCATACTTGGGAACTGTTACTATAGAGCTCGGTAGCTGTGGTAATCGACCCAGATAGTTGGACCAGCACCTATGACGAGTTAGTATTCAAGTATGCCTACTCCGCTTCTATTCTCCCCAAAGCATCTTCGATGGGGTTAATTTTGAGCAAAAGCTCAAGAGGAACTTACTTATCGAACAAGAAGCAGCCCCAGAAAGTAACCCTCCTAGCATCCTCTTCTACCTCACCCATCCCCTTCCCTCCACCCCTTCCCATACCCAGATTCAAGCCCAAGTCGCAAGCCATGCGGAAACTCATACCGCTATACACCCAGCCCTTCGCCTCCCTTCCGCAACCCGCCTCTCTTACGCTCATCAAAGCCAGTGCTTGGACAGTCGTGAGCGCCGGGACTTCATGTAGATCATTCTCCAAGATCAAGCGCTTAGCCTCTTTGAAGAAGTGGTCACCCGCCGTAGCGCTGTCATTACGTACGCTGCGAGCTGCAGGCCAAGATGTAAAGTGGCATCCTAGCGCTAGCATCGCGTTGACGAGAAGGGGTGTGCAGTAGGTCGGTTTGCGGGGAGAATCGGGAGGAGGGAGTCCGCGCCGGAACTCTTCCATGAATAAGCTTTTGGATAAGGTGGTGAAGAAGCTGTAATGCCAGCAGAAGTACATGTCGATGAGATGCCGAACAAGCTCGGGGTCGGAGGTGACTGTCGTCCAGGAAGTCAAGGGATCTTCCGTCTGCTGCTGGAAGTATGCGTCGGCGGTGGATTGAGGCATGGGAGAATCGGTACCATCATTGTTCGTCCCGAAGTGAATCAAGTGAGAAGTACCGCCAATGTAGCGTGTAGAGCCGTGATCGAGACGAAGTTCCCCCATTTTGCCGCTGAGTTGACTTTCGAAGGTTGGTTTTACGCTGCCATCTGTTTGGCTCCCTCGGCCTGTTTCTCCATCTCCCACGCCTTCCGGATCCAACGGCTCTTCTTCCTCATCTTCCCCATTCTCTTTCGCTACTATGGCATCGGCCACAGCGTCTAAACTTTCACATGTCCGCATCTGGCGTACAAGTGCAGCGACCTCGTCTTCCGGATAGTTCAGTATGGCTTGAATGAGGGTCTGCAATGTCGTGTTGCGTGTCTTCAAGTTATCGATATCATTCTTGTAGACTCCTTTACGGCGATGATCCGAGTTTGGGTCGTATATACACGGTGTGTTGTACACAGCAGCGCAAGCAGAGCACGCAGGTGTAGTCCCATCGCACTATATTACGCGATTAGCAAATGCCGCATTCGGGTTTGTTTTACCCATCCTCCAGGCGTTAGGTCTGTGACCGGTGCTGTGTATGCGGCTGCGCGACCACCCGCGACTGCGGGATGGTACATGTGCGTCATCATCAGGTGGTTGGAGATGTACAATCATTTCGACCATCTCCAGACGCGTTGCAAGGGACCTGCGCACGCACGAGCAGATTACACGCATGCGCACACATGTGTGTAAACAGACAAAATCATACATACCTTGCTCTTTCTCCGCCGACATGGTACACATGCCGAACTTATACATCGTCTCTTCTTCCCGGCATCGTCGCTGTCCTTCTTCCCTTTCCTGCGACCCTTGACTGGTGCAGCGTTCTGGATCTGGTCTTGTTGTTCCTGGCGATGTTGATCCTGCTCATTCTGGTGCTGCAGACTGCCCTTCTCGGGTGTCGCATCATCGAAACCGTTCATGCCCATATTGGCCTTTAAATTTAATTTTTTCTTCTCTACCTCGTGCCCTTCGACCTACACGTGCACTTAACAACTTAAACACACGCCAAAGGGGAGATCCGGAGATAGTGGGGTGCAAAAGCGGAGGATGGGGATATTTCTAATTCAGGATTGATGGGTCAGATAGCGGGGTTTTGGGTTTTCAACAAGATGCCTGGGGTAAGAAAAGACAGGACGGGACCAGCGCAACGCGACGCAACGCAGTGAGCGCAGCACGCGAGAGCGGCCGGAGGGAGGATCAGGAAGCCTCACTTGGCGATGGGCTTCTGTCGTCGGATCGGTAGCTCTGATACCAATAAAGTGATATGGCGAAAGATGCGTCCGTCGTCATTTAGCAGTAAGAAGTCCTTCTCCGCATGGTGGCTGAACACAAAGGTAAGAATGCTGGGTGATCTATCTGACCATGCGTCTCCCCTTCGTGTCCTGTTATAGCTCTTCGATTTGCTCTCCTTTCTTTTTCTTTTGTTTCGTCAGGGCGAGCAGCGCACCATTATCGACCCCAGAATCGCTGCTAATCGCAAAACACGCTGAGGTCGGGCTCGTAAAATAGGCGGGCGCTGATTGGCCGAGCACCACCCAGATAGACGTCTTATCGGAACGGCTGAACACAAAACGCCTCACAGGTGGAAAGCATATGCATTTGATGTCACCCCTGGAGCCTCGGCGGACTTTGTGCTTGCGGCGTTGCTTTTTTTCCTCGTTTCTTTCGCTCTTTCTTTTCTGGTCGATTTTAGCTGCTTGGCGGGTTGCGAGTTAGAAATAGGTGTCTGATCGTGTGCCGTGGTCCATCAGAACGTGGATATCTGGAACGGCCCGGCTGCTGACATATCATGCGTTTGGTTGAACTACCCACCCAATAACTACAGCCTTGTAAAGTACCTCTCCTACCTTTTGCCACTATATACTCTTTCCACATTCAGCATGCAATCTGAGCAAATCGATAATTCGTTTGAGGCGTCGGGAATAACGACAAGTCCGGCATTGGATACCAACCACGGGGACCCAATAGGATCCGGTAAGGCGACGAAGTCCCCCTTATCAGTACGGCAGCCTGGCATCCCCTCCCTCGATACGATAGTAAGAAAAAGCAAGTTACAGTAATTGTAGGCACCCAGCTCACCCTCAAAAACCTCCATTTACACATCTGGAAATGTTGTTTGGAACTTCAAGATCCGTAATACCGAGTACATTTTCTCGGATTTTCTCACTGAAACTGACATATTCATAATACGCTATCGAGCAAATGTCATATGTCACACAAATTTTCATTCTCATAGATAATCCAATTTCCCATGTGGTGAGAAGCATATATGGATCACATCCTTATCCCACACCTATCAAGAAAGAACCAGATAGATAGTCTGATTGGGATCCTTTTCCCAAATGCCCAAATGCCCAAATACCTATATTGATTCCACACATCCCGATCAAGAACAGACTAGATGTCGTCGGCATAGCCTTCGTGATCAGCATCAGCCATAAAACCACCGCGAGGATCAGGATTATCCACCACAATGAATGGATTGCCATCCTCATCTTCCTCCAAATTGCCGAACAAGCGCATGAGATCTCGGACTATTTAGACTTGTTAGAACCTGTAGGAAATCGAGAGAATTGCCAAAACTTACTGTTCATGCTACTGTTGGTCTTGCCCTTATCCTCCATCACCTCATCAATCTCCTGTTGTTTCTTCTCCTGCAACTCGATCAGACGTTCATCAACCGTGTTCTTCACGCAGAGACGAGTAAGGAACGTTGCCTCTTGCTGGCCAAACCGGTACACGCGGCAAAAGGCTTGTTGTTCGGCGGCTTCGTTCCACCAAGGATCGAGAATCATGACTTTGGAAGCCATCGTAAGGTTAAGACCCAATCCGCCGCACCGAAGCGAAGCCAACAGGACTCTCGCATCCCGGTTATCCGCAAATTCTTTTATGGCGTTGTCGCGAGCAGAGAAGCTTTGCTTGCCGTGGTACTGAACTGTCATCCATCCTTCCTCCTGGCACATTTTTGCTAGAATCCTGATCATGGCTAGGAACTGGGTGTATATGATGATCTTGACGTCGGGATTCTCCTGGATCCAATTGATGATTTGCGCCTTGACTGCAATCGTCTTGGCGGAAGGTAACACGCTATCGCCCCCCAGAGTCAGCCAGTCATCCTTGATGTCCTGGTTCTCGATCCGTTGTCGCGTCTTGTCAGCGCGTTGTTTGTTTCTCCCCGACCGCAACTCTCGAGGAGGAGCTATATCTGCTTCTTCGGGGGGTACGTGATTGAAATGGCTGAAGTCTTGTTCACATGCGTCGCAATACAGCCTGCGGGCCTTTCCATCCTGGGCCATAGCTACGCCCAACGCTTTTTGTTCATAACATTCTCCGCAGCAAATGTGACTGCAACTCGTGACCCAGGTGCTACCGCCGCCGTTTGGGGGCCCCGAACACATATTGCATTTAGATTTTCGTTTCACTTTCTCCCAGTTGTCTCCAGTTGTCAGGCTGTTCAGATATGGCTTGAAGTCAAACTTCTTTCCGAATTCTTTACCCGTGCTTGGTGACGGCGCTTCTGGGGCCTCTTCGCCGTCAAATTCGTCCAGGTTTTGGAAGAATCCTTCGTATTCTGATTCGGTCCAACCTTCCAATTGCTTCCGGAGGTTGAGTATGAGTTGGCCTTTACGTGTGCTATTGTTATATTCGGGATCGCTGATTATAGCCTTTATCTTCTCAAGATCCTCGCGTTCAGCGAGGTCCTGGACCACGAATTGAAGCAGGAGAAGAGAGCTAGTCAATTGGCGAAGCCTCAAAAGCATCCTATGAGAGGGGTATCAGTAATTTGAGTGCGTTGTGAGCATCAAAGAAAGAAGTGACTTACACAAGGACATTGCCGTACGATTTATCCAGCTTTTTTTGCGCCGACCACGCATTGATGAGTGTGGCGAACCGGGTTTGAACAATATTGTAGATGCTGCGCTCCACCGGGTTGAAATCACACCATTGAGTCATCTGTCCTGCCGGCGGCAGCTTCAAGATTGGCGCTCCACCCCACTCATCGTCGTGAGTCCGCCTCAGCATGAATTCTGGAACTATATGTTAGCAAGCAATGGTTTTGTACCGACGTAATGTTGAATACTTACGCGCGAGACGAACAAGTAAACGTTCATTGTTCTCTGAATTGCCTGCATCGCAATAGTTGTTTTTGAAAATCCGGAAAGAGCCTGTGTTGGGGACATTCAAAAATTTGAAATACGGATAGAGTTCCGGGAGGCCGTTGACAATGGGAGTTCCACTCAAAGCCCATTTATGTTTAGCAAGGAGCGCGCGGCACGCGATCGATGTCCGTCCCATGTGGTTTTTGATAGCCTGTGCTTCGTCGAGAACGACTCGATGGAACATGACCCGATGGAGAGCTCCTCGTTTCTTTTCATATACTTCTTTCCACCAAGCGATCTTTTCCTCTGCACTTTGGCATTCAATGGGCGGCTCATTCTTAGGATACGAGCGCATAATCTCAGTATACGAAGTTAGGATGATGTCGTGACCCCCAAGTATCTGATACGTCTGATTAGAATCAATGCGTGAGCCAGTGGTGTACTTCATGACCTTTAGACCACAGTCGGTGTGCAGCGAGATTTCTTGTGCCCACTGGGAGAGAAGGCCGGCACTCGCCACGATCAACGTTGCTTTGTGTGGAGAGTCTGGATCGGGCCGTCCGTTAACGATATTCGCTGTGTCTAGTCAGTCTCAAAGTCATCCGTGAAGTGGTAGCTATAACGATCTTACCCAGCATCATCAGTGTCTTGCCTAACCCCATCTGATCCGCCAATAAGCCGCCCCGTGGCTCACTAGGAGCGTTTTCCCTGCGGCGCATGAAGGCAGTCCCCATAATCTGGTATGCTTTTAAGGAAGTGGCCATGCCAGTGACCATCCACATGCCATCCCCCACTGGTTTGACACTGGCGCGACCATCGAAATCCATGATTGCACTCTTCAATTCGTGAATATCAGACTTCGCTCCTTTGCCCTCTCCAACGGGGAGAGTGCTCAACAGCTGTTTGAATGCTTCTTGCTTGTTTCGAGCTGAGAACGTTGGTTGGGCAGGAGCATCTTGAGCAGCCTGTTGGCGGAAGACGTTGGATCCGAGAAGTGAAGTTGCTTGCTTTACCGCACGTTCAGCTGCTTTCTTATCTTTAGCCGTTCGACGAGGCGCTTTCTTGGTAGCTGGTCCTGGAGAAGCTGCTGGTGTCGTTACGGATACAGCTTTACCCTTGCCCTTGCCCCTGCCCTTGCCCGTGGCCTTAGACTTTGTCGCTTTGGAGGGGCCACCGGCCTGAGCGGAAGTCTGGGACGCATCATCAACTGTGCGTGCTTTTTTCCTCTTGGGCGCATCATTGTACACCTCCAGGCCAACACCCATGGCTTGCAGCTCAGCTTCTTGAAGAGACACTTGCGTGGTTTGCTTGTGTGGCATCTCTGGCCGCTTGCGTTTGCTAATAGCGTCAAGGTCGACCACCTCTTCCTCGGACTCATTGTTCTGGTTGACAGAATCATCCATGTTCATGTCATCAGGGAAGAGCTGCATATCATTGTTCTGTTGCTCGACCTTTGCATCTTTCTTCAATTTTGTTTTGCGAGCGACCTCGGCTTGGTAAATCCTCAACCACGCAATCTCTTCCGTGAAACTGAGCTTGCCGTTCTTTTGCTTTAGCCTGTCGTAATGTCGTTCTTGTCTCTGAAACTCCTCCTCGGCCTTCTGGTTGTATCGGTCATATTCGTCTACTCCTGAGACAGAAGTGTTCTCCAAGTATGTTGCATTGCGGGAGGCTGGCTGAGAGGCGCGTGGACGGACTGGGGTGGAATTGTGCGTTTCGGCCTTCTTCTTCCGGGCTTTCAACAGTCCAAGTTTTCCAACTGTAATAGGCTGACCAAATGGGCGGCTGGATGTCGCAGCCCCAGATTGAGGCGAATTCGTCGCATTCGTAAGAAAAGGAGCCACAACAGGACGAGATGAAGTCGCAGGCTGATGAGGAGATGCGAGACGGGGTTCTTGAATGGGACGAATAGCGGGAGCCTCCCTCAATCCGCGTGAGACAGATGGACGGTCAGATACAAAAAGGCTTGTCCCATCATCTGCCTCTGGAAGGTCTCCAAATGTCAGTGGCTCAACCATTTGGTCATAGTCTTCTGCATCAATGTAGTGCTCATCTCCACCTCCTATCTGTGGCATACTAGACTGACTAGAGACAAGCGGGAATTCTTCTCGGTGATCTTCGTCGTCACCCAAATCAAAACCTGGACAAGGCCTCGAATTCGATGTCAAAGTGTCCTCTACGGATGGAATGATTGAATCGGAGGATGGCATAAATGCATCGGAGGGCTGATTGGACATATCGGATGCCGGTTGTGAATCAAAACCGAGGTTCCAAGGATCCCCCAGGATTTTCTCAAGGTCTTCGTCTATAGAACTTTGGCCACCCTCATTCTGGGCCGTCGAGGCATTCGCGTCCTGTAGATCCGAAGCAGTCGAGATGTTGACCGGTTCTGGGTTGGTAAGTTCGTCCATGGCGATTTGAAGTGTGCTTGAATGAGGAGGTGGGGGTTGGTGAGGGGTTTCTTGGATGTTGTTGGTATCGCCCCAATCCGAGGCCGAGTTATCAGCCATGTTGCTGGTGAATGTCAGTACTGGGAAGCTAGAGGGGAAGGGCGGTTGTGTACATACGGTGCCGACTCAAGAAGAGCAGCGGAATGTGGAAGGTGCTTTCGTGTGGGTCAGATCAGCTGGGGCGAGTTTGACGTTGTTGGATAGGTAAAGTGAGAAGGAGGGGGTGGTGGGTCGTGGGATTGGAAGAAGTGACAATCGTCGGGGAAGATGAGAGAAAGGTTGAGGATGGTCGTCGAAGGTTGTCAAGTAATGTGAGAAGTCGTCAAGCAAGAGCAAAGGAAAATCCTGGCTCAAGAAGTGTGTGTAGTAGGAGAGAGAGCGGCCACGCGAGTAGAAGGCGTCCTTTATACCCCAGAAGCGGACCGCAAAAGGAACTCTCAGTGCCGTCGTCGGAGTGGGTAGAGAGGAAGGAAGGAAGCAAGCAGGCCTCGACGCAAAACACTCCTCTTTTATACCCTACCCTCAGATGTCCCATCAACTTCACATACAAGTAAAAGAAAACTCCCCTTCTCACCCAGCTTTAGGAAGTTAGTCGTCCTCTCTCACGTAGGCTGTCGGCTGATGAAAAACAAATGCGCATCCTACCACTACATACGTCCGTGAGACTTGGGGTCAGAGAAGGGATATCTTTCCCACATGGAGTTCCTTTTCTCCGTCGCCTGCGCTTCTTGGTCTGGTCCTCTCGTTCCGCTGATCCTCACTCACCTCACCATGTTCGGTAGGGACCGCGCAAGCCATCCCATCGTTCAGTTTGGAATGCGCCAATTTGATACAGCAGCTGTCTCCTTCGTCCTTCATCCAATTCATACATACGTACAAACCCCCTTTCATTCGTTCATTCGTTCGTATACACGTAGTGTAGGTAAGGTAGGAAGTCGAGGTAGAATTAAGCTTCATCGATGCCAAGGCCCTTCCCCACCCCATCTTCTCCCCCATTCGTTCGCCCGTCCATGTGGTTCCGACCAACCGGTCGGTCTTCTTCCCTGATCGCTTCTACATTTATTTCCCAGGATTCTGGGGTAGGTAGGCGTAGGTAACCCCTTCGGCCTGTGTGTAATTTAGTCCTGTCTGTTGGAGTGGTGTTGCATGTGTTCGTTGTACATATAAATGTGGTATTCAAGGGGGAGAATAAACAGAAGCAAGAACATAAAAGGTTATAGTGATTAACTACGTATGAGATTACTTTAAAAAAGCGAGTGATGAGGTATTGATCCAAACAAGTCACTGGTTTGGGGAAAATGAAAATAACACAAAGGGTATCAAGGGAATAAGCAGTTTTCAGAACAACCGACCAAATAAAAAAAATCTAGAGACACCAGATCAGGTCGAAAACACCAAACTGATCGATAGACAGCAAAGAGCCACGCCATTTTCGTTAATCAAGATAAGGAAAAAGTGGAAAGATTGGAATCCAACTTGTAGATGAGGCCCTGCACTACTCTTTTGACAAGAGACGAGAGAGGCTGAAAAGGGAGACGTACGGTATTATACTCCGGCATCGAAGTGTTTCGAGTTGGAGCATCCGCCCACGGGAAGGAAAAATTCAAAAATGACTAATACATAGGATAGAATGAAAAACGGCCGTTAAAAGAATATCGAGAAAAAGTGGTCGTATCATATTAGCACTAGCATTGACCTTCGTCGATGTTGGGGTAGAACCATGCGGCGAGCGCAATGATGATGTAAGACGACATGAGGAGTACGCCTTCAAGCCAGTCTGCAATACCGTTAGCACTGAAAAAAGTAACCTGGCGCAAAAAAGATTGGTGTATACTTACGAGACTTGCCATCCTGGATGAGATAGTTGACCAGCAGTACCGAGACGAACAGAGTGGCAATCTGGAACGAGTCGAAGTACAACGTCATGCACTCCTCGCCAATGATCCAGCCGATTACGACGATGAAAGGCAGCACAAGCAGTGCAATCTGCATGCTGGATCCCACCGCGACACCGATCGCGAGGTCCATCTTGTCCTTCATGGCCACCGTTACAGCCGTGGCGTGCTCAGCGGCATTGCCGACAATGGGCAAAAGAATCAAACCAACAAAGGTAGTAGATATAGCGCCCGTGCTGGTTATGCCTTCAATGCTGGACACCATGAATTCGGAGCAGCACGCAACGAGGGCGGTGGAAATCAACAACGTGATAATCGCGCCGAGCACTGTGAGAGTAGGTTCCTCGAAGTCATCCTCATCCTCTTCATCTTCGTTGCCATTTGCATCTTGAAAGATGTTGCCCTTTGCATTGACGTCGCCACCAGAGGCAGCAGCGGTTCCAGCGCCGATCGTAGCAATTCCCTTTGCTGCTGCGCCTTCTTCAACCCTGGAGGATTTGCGCTTGGGAACCTTTTGGGATGGGGCGTTGTACATCGTAACGTGCGTCTTGAGCTGGAAGACAAGGTAGCATCCGTAGACGAAGAGGAGAATAACGGCAGTTCCATGTGACAATTCGCTGTTCTTGACAGCGTCGCCAGCTGAGCCGTTGTCCTCAGCCAGCATGTTGTGAAAAACTGTTGGGATGATGAGCGAAGCAATGCAAAGTGCAAGCAACGAAGCAGCTGTCTGGGCAACTGTGACGTTGAAAAATTGCTCAGATCGGTTGATTCCACCCATGAAGAATGACATGCCCAGAACAAGTAGCAGATTGGAAAGCATGCTACCGATAAGTGATGTCTTCACAATAGTCACTTCGTGTTTAGCCAGAGCTTGGATAGAGACGATAAGCTCAACAGCGTTGCCGAATGATGCATTGAGCAGTCCACCAAGCGTTTCGCCGACCCTTAAAGCCAACTCCTCGGTGGCGAAACTCAGCATGGCCGCCAATGGAATGATCGCAAAGAAGTTGGTGAAGAAGATGGCCCACGGCCCACCCGTCTTTGTGAAATATAAAGCAAATCCAACGGGTACGAAGATGAGGAGCCAGTTGAGCTTCCAAGGCTCAATTAATGTAGAGTTGATCTGCTGTCCAATAGGTATTTTTCTCTTGTGTGCTTGTTTTTTGCGCTCTTCGGGAGTCAACTTCTCGGCATTTCCTTCTTCTAGTGCGGCGGTATCGTGGCGGATGAGCTTCTTGAATCTAGCGCGCATGTTGGAACCAGAATTATCCACAACGGTAGCACTACTCCTGTCTTCCGAGGCCTTCTTGCTCGGCTCTGCATGTCCGTTGGCCATCTCACCACCTTGCATTGTAGAATTTCCGGCTAAAGTCTGGCTATCGCCCATAGACCTAGGCGATACAGGAGAGGAAGCATGGGCAACTGGCTCAGTTCCGGCGTGGGGCGGTGCAGGGAACTCTCGCTGGGCTTGCGCGCTTGCTGTATTGCGCTCCTCTTGGATGGCGGAGTCGATATTAGCTTCCGATTGTGCGGTTGTGTGTCGGTGCATCCTGTTGCTGTCGAGGGACGATGATCTACTTGAGCTTCTCCGCGCGGTCCTGAAGGCCCTGTTTTTAATTACGTCTAGAATGAGGCAATATGTTAGCATTTATATACCTGGACTTCCGCATATGAATATGACTTGTCGAAGGTGCAGCCAATGATCGACCTTTTGACAGCGCAGCTTGGAGGTACGTGGTGACGACTTACGTGACATGTTGTATGGCTCGTGGAAACCAACCAAACCACTTAGTAGTCTCCAAAAAACAAGTCGTTAAATCAACGATCAGTGAGAACCTAGTTTGGAATATCGATTCGACAAATGCTTGAGTTCACAACCGTTTTCCTGGGGGCCAAAAAGATGTCGTCGGGTTCGCAAAGATGTTTTATAAAGCGTTGGTCGGACCAGGCAAGAAGACCGTTTTCAGCCTTGCTGCAAGGGGGCAGTAAAGGTGTGGGGCCTCAGGTGCGCAGTAACGAGGTTGTTACCTGGGTAATCAGGCAGGAATTCGGTGAGTGGCTCAGGCAGCACAAACCCTTGCTTTTGTTTGTTTGCTGCGCAACAAGGCAACAAGTAAGGTTGACTGAGGATAGTTGTGAGATGCAGGAAGTTGAAAGGGAGAAGGTGGAAGATGAAGAAGGGAGCGGTCAAATGGCTCCAGGGCACGAGCGTTTTAACCACACACGAACAAGCAAGAGAGCAAGCAGACAGCCGGCCACGCACAACGCACGCACTCGCCCGACATGGCTTGCTCGGTGATGACAACGACGTCTGATCATAACAGGGGGTGCCGTGCTGTGATTGACTAATAGGAGGCGATACAGGGGCGTGTGTTCTGCCCGCGTCTGCGAATCAGTGGCTGAGAATTATCCAACTTGATTCCTGTTTCCCTCGTACAACCATGCACATAATACCTGTAGGATGACATCTCGCAACATGCACTCATTTAGGAGACCAACAACAAACGCCGAAAAAGGCTTCTCACTTCTCACCTTACTTTGTACACTACACTCCCATCGACTCTCCAGCTCGCAATTCGAATCATTAAAGTTGTCTTTGCATCGGGTATACATGTCGCGAAGTCCCTTTTTTGCCCCTGACTCTCCCGCGGGAGCGACTCGAGAGATCTGCCAAATTATCGAAGCTCAACGTCACCATACACAAGCAATGCTTGGCCCACAAAACAAGGCAGTGCCAATGCCATCGGTTCGCAGCCAGCCCAGACGAACCTCGAGGCTTGAGCGCTGCCGCTTAACGCTTGAAACGACGACTGTGCTGTGCCGCATTTTTTTTTTGATTCTTTGTTCATCAATCAATCCATTCATTCAGTCATTTATCCATTCATCCACCAACACCACACAACTCGTATCCAGTGTATGAACTCACAAGTCCGTTCGCGCAGCAAACTCAAAACGCCCGTCAATCCTGTCTTTGCTGTGCTCATTTAGCTTGGCCCGATTTCATTCCCATTTCTTTCGGGTCGGGCAGCCTCCAAATCACCGGCCGCATTAAAAATTCCCCGGTCCGTTTGTTAGGCGGATCCCGCTGTGAAGGTGTGTGTTGTGTGTGGCTTGGAGAAGGGTTGCGCCACACTTTGCGTATTTGCCTTCCTGTTCGCGCGCGCGTTCTCCTCGGGCGGTGCAGTCTAGTTAGATAGGTAGTCAGTCGTGGTAGTCATTCTCAACTGGTAGTAAAACTCTTGATTCCAAATCCAATGGTTTCTAGTTTGATGTTGATAGCTGAGCCGTGGCGGTAACGTTGATGACATCTCTCCGCAGATTGATCAATATCCAATGAAACTAACCATGGGACCCAAACCGAGCCCTTACCATCCGTGCGACCACCCTTCGCCAAGAGCAAAAGAGACGGCGATTTTCAAGCCAATGATTGCAGTCTAATCATTTCGCGACCGTTTCTGATTGATGCCTTATCAGCTCGTCAAAAGCAGTGATTGATGAGGTGAGATCCGTATCGAGGTACCTTCATAGGGAACTGTCGGTGAGGACCTGACGCCGAGTGCCTATACGGACGGGGCTTATCATGATCAAGAGAACAGCCAACATCAGAGATACTATTTCCGAATCCGCCTAAAATCGGTGCATTATTTACTATTTTATTCTCGTTAACAATTGTAAGGATTTCTACTTCTACAAAAATAACCACCCAAAAGGAAGGAATCAAGAAAGGTGGATTAGCTTTGACACATAAAAATCTTGGGAAAAGAAAAGTCAGTGACGGCGTATGAGACTGACTGTGATATGATCAAGTGCTTCTGGTACAATGTGGTTCCGACATTCGTGTGATGTGTGTTTCGTTGTAGATGGATGTAACTCTGATATGACACTGGCATTGAACACCATCTTGGTGGTAAATTGCTTTTTGGATTAGCTGTCAGCAAAATAAGGAATTTTACAAGATGATAATATGCGGTGGGATTTATGTAAGCTGCCATGATATACATCACATTCTTGCGCTTACTCTGAAGACTTCACATGAACCAACATTGAATACTCAGGTAGGTATGGATATGAAAGAAGAGAGTAAAAGTTTCCATGCATTTGACAAGTTTCCTTTGTCAAAACTACCAAATGATACATCATTATAAACGATACCCAACCAGCCCCACCCAGCGCCAATGTCCAAAACAAAATACTCCCCTCCCTATCCAGATATTGTTGTGATGTTACAAAAGCCTTTCCAATCAGACTTGACTCCAGATATGCCATGCCGCACGCCCCGTATGAGCTCACCACATCCCCTTACGGGTGTTGCACCTTGTGGTCCCCCTTGATAACGTCCGCATATGTAGGTGGGGGTTCGCTTGCACTCTCCCCATTCGCACTCGGACCGGCTGCGTCGCCACCTGAATTTGCATGCTGAGCATACACAATCTTGGGGCCCGGTAGGACTCCCGACTGCTGTCCCGGGAACTGTCCACCAGAAGGTTGACTTCCGCTGATGGTGCCGTATGACGTCTGTCCTTGCGCCTGCTGTCCTCCCGCGCGGCCAGCAGGATGTTGAGGCTGCGCTGTGCTCACGTAGTAGTACGTGACAGAGCCGTCGGCGCCACGCTCACGGTCTTGTACCCCTTCATATGGGTATGGCTCCGGATTTTTCAGGATAATGTACCAGGCGTGAAGGAGGCCGGGGAGGAATCCGAGAGCGCAAAGGGCGATATTAATGAGGGAGTCGGCACTGCAAATGCCGCTCTTGACCCATACTGCATGATTTGGAGTTTAGTTCATGAAAAGGTGGTGAGGCGACTCGATAGCTGGTGCCTTGCAGGACGCGGGGAAACTTACCTCCAATGGGCGGGAAGAGCACCGACAACAACATCAGAAAGCAGTCGGTGCCGCACATGTTGACAATGTGGCGGTATGGAGTTCAAATGGTACAGGATATTAGTGAAATGGAGTAACAAAATCAATCAGCGGTGTACTGTGAAGAGATGAAAGTGGTTTGCGAGAGGGAAACGTAAGGTTGGGTCACGAGAGCTGCAGCAAAGGGTCCAATGGATCGTATGACGCACGTTCGTGGCGCAGTCCGTGTGGCGGGGCAAAACTGGGGGAACACGACATTTTCACCAACACGCAATTTGGAAGCGAACGCGATTGTTCAAGCCATGGTGGTATTTTCCATATTTCAATGTGTGTTTTTCTTCTACTCTTTACCCCCTAGATACCTGTACACGACGGAGAAATCCCGCCCTTTGCAATTCTCGTCCTGTTCTACCTCTTCATACAGCGCCTGGGCATCGTCTGCTAACGCGAGATGAATGTTGGCATCTTTTGCAGCTTTGATGGCCAACTTCAAATCCTTGTTTGCGAGTGCGACACCAAAACCACCTTCGTAACCTCGGCTAGCGGGTGAACCTTCAATGACACCTGGAACTGGGTTGTTGACCTCACTAGGCCAACATTTGCCGGTACTGATGTTGATCATGCCCGCAAGTGCCTTGGGATCGAGACCCCATTGGATTCCCATGTTCATGGCTTCGGCAGTGGCTATGTTGTTGAGCGCTAAGAGATAGTTGTTTGCAAGTTTGCCTTTAAGACCTGCGCCCTGTTCTCCCAAGTGGAGGACGCGTTTGCCCATCATCGAGAGAACTGCAGTTGCTGGCCCCACGGCTTCGGGCGCGGCACCAATCATGAAAGTAAGCGTACCGGCTTGAGCACCGACAACGCCACCAGACATTGGCGCATCTATGAAAACACCTTGCTTGGTTGAAGTGGTGCTTTCGGCAACCGAGGCGGATGTCATAGGGTCGATGGTTGAGCAATCAATAAACAGTCGTGGCTTGTTCACGCCATCACTCAAAAGCGTTGCAGGTTCCAGCATTTGGTTATACACGCTTTTGACATGCTGAGGTTCGGGCAGGCATGTAATGATGGTTTCCTTTTGCATGTCAGAAATGTTTCAAACACGATATGATAACAGAAGACAGCGATTGGGAATTGCATCAGAGGATTGGCTATTTGTTTGGGTAATCAGACGAAGGGCCACAAGTGACCCCCAACTTAGATCATAGATAGAACAAATGGTTCATCATGCAAAAAAAAGAGAGGAACAGATGCAAGACTTACCGCTTTCTCAGCGACTTCTCGGACATTGTCAGCAACCCGTACGCCCTGCGAATTCTCCTCTAAGAACTGTTTGGAAACAGCAGTGTTGATATCTTGAACGAATAGGGTATCCTCAGCCGGAAGCTTTGCTCTCAGATTTCGCGCCATAGCGAACCCCATTCGTCCAAGACCAATGAATCCCCATGTGGCTTGAAGGTTGGGTGAGCTTGAGAAACATCTCCGGGAAGGCAGGCGAACAGCAGCTGGTCGCAGCCTTCTCAAAGGTGTTGCTATTGCCGATACAGTTCTCATTGCGTATAGCTTCGTACGCTGTGTAGACTGCAAAGACACAAGCCGAGAAATGGTGTGTGCATGTATGCTGCAAGGTGTGGTCGAAGTCCGCGGTCTTGGTTCGCTCGCTCCTCAACCGAGGTCGTGGAATTGAGCCGCATCAAGACGCTGCCTGCGGAACTCCTATGGCAGGTCGGAGCCTTTGCTCGACGCTCTGCTGATGAAAAGCATAGCGCTGGCACAATTGGGTTGATTACCGCAGGATACCATAGAATGAGATGAAAGTGCTGTTGGAGAACATCGAAAGAGTTAAGGAAAAAGAAGCACTGGAGGACGGCAATGTGGAAAATTTCGCGGAAAAAAATACCCGAGCAGTGTATCACGTGACTTTGACACTATCCCAATGAAGATCTGAAGTCTACCTAACATTGAATTGTTCAAACAAAACATCGATTGTACGACTGGGTGACATGTCTGGAAAAATATTCTACGAGCCTTCCTGTCATGTCAGCTCGCCTTTGAAGCAGCGGGGAGCCTTGTGTCTAGGTCTTCAGCCTCCTAGCGTTCCTTTATTGTCAAGTGAATTTTATTGCTGTTTCTTATAGACATTGCATTGCATCACATGGAAACAGCTATACAAATGAAGCGGATAGTCCAGCCTTCAATTCTAGGGGTATCATCAAAATCAAGCCTCTCTCTTGGCTTCTTCCACATTTCCAGACTTGGTCTCATCTTCCTCTTCATCAGATTCATCCGATATCTCGACCAGCTCCTGCCGTTTCTGTGGCAACTTCTTCTTGATCCCCTTACCACCAGAAGGGGCGCTAACGGTGTCGAGGTACTCGCTATTCGAAATTTCTGCATGCAACTTCGGTGCTGCATTGGCTTCCGTTAGAAAGAGACAATCTTCGTAGGTTGCGTAGGCTGCGCCGGACTGTATAGGATAAGCACATGTATGTTAAAGATGGGGTAGAATGATGGTCTTCTCACATCTTCGTCTTCATAGTCCAATCTCTGCCACTTCTCCTGATTTGTAGATTTCATCAATGCCTGGGTTATTTCTACGGCGGTATCTCCCCCGGCCCTCTTAACGGTGGGCATAAACGCTTTGGGTTCAACGGATTTCGCGCCTTCCTGCTGTTCCTTCTCCCGTCGGCGGGTTACAGCATCGAGCTGGGCTAAAGCATCAATGTGGTGGAATTGAGTGCGCATTTGTACTAGTCCTTTGAGTTTGGTAAGATGTAACTCATCTGCATGCTCAAATCAGCCTCGTCCCTCATCTAGCACGCACGCGAGTATTCTTACTGTTCCTGAATGTGCCTAGCATGTAGTTTGGCCCTCTGTTGTCGTCTTGCTGAATCTGACCTCCGTAAGTTTGCGTATTGAGAACGTGTCCCTTCTCGTTCGCATCCTCAAAATTGATAATGTAATCATCATAGTTGTCGTCGTCTAGAGCTGGGGCTGGGGTTGGAGTTGGTCGGTTGTCACCAGACGTAGCCGGCGCTGGCCTGGGTGGACGTGGCATTGTTCTTTCAAAGCCTGCTGCGATACCGTAAGCCTTTTGGCCGATTTGCTTCGTCTTGCGCAGCGCCTCGCCCCATGTAACACCCATCTGGCGATTGAAATTATTCCGAATGTCCACCGGCACATCTACTTCGACGAAACCGGACTGCGGTTTTATACGCAACGAGGAAGGTTTTGTTCCAGTCTGCTCGGTGAGGCTATCAGAGGGCGGGCGGTTGAGGTATTGCAGGACATAAAGCTGCTCTTGCATCTCGGGAGTGATGAAGACATCGTACTCATTAATAACGGGATCGTCCTCGTCCGCATCTGCTGCGGTTGCTGTGGAAAAAGACATAGTAGTTAGCAAGAGCTGTGCAGAGTATTCAAGATTGCTTCACGGGTATCGTACGAGCCATTGTGTGAGTAGAAAGGTGGCGGTATGGGGAAGTGTTGCTTCCGCGAAAAAAAAGTTGTCCGCGAGAGAAAGGCAGCGGAGCAAGCTGCCCCGCGTCGTCCCGCCGTCGCGTTGCTAACTAGTAAGCTGCTCATGGTCCGTGCGTCTATAATGACGGCGATAGGCCTGCCTACATCAATGTACCAGACATCAATTCTACACTTGCAATAACCGCTTACACACGCTTTCACTTTCCTTCACCTTAATATCTCTCTTATAGGCACCGTACGAAGCTGTGTAGATACCCAGGCGCATCTCCAACATGGCCTACGTTGCTCCCATTCACCGACCTAGCAGTATTCGACATGCCCTCAAATTGAACTTCCTAACTGCAGAGGATTGTTTAGTAGTTGCGTGAGCAGGGCAAATATACTCAAATATGCCATCACACCAATTGACTTTGCTTGCAGTAAATCAAATCGCCTCGAATTTTATACCCACAATGCCGACGGTCTATCTCTGCAACACTCGAGAGTCGTCTATGGCAAGATTACGATGCTGCAAAAGCTCCGCCCTGCCCTCTCGCCGACCGACCACCTCTTCGTAGGAACAGATCGTTTCGTATATTTCACTGTATCTTGGAACCCCGACAAGAAACAAGTTCAGACCGAAAAAACGTTCGAAAGCGTTGCCGACAATGCCGCGAGAGAATCACAGACCGGCGAACGATGCCATGTTGACCCGTCCGGGCGATTCATGACAGTGGAGGTGTACGAAGGCATAATAACTGTAATACCTCTGGTTCAGCGAGGAAAGAAGAGGAAGCAAGAGCCAGACATTGCCCACTTGGGCGAGCCTCAGCCCTGTCGCTTGTCCGAGATGTTTGTTCGTTCATCTGCATTTCTCCGTCCGCGGACCTACGAGGAAAAGCCAAGATTGGCATTACTCTACGAAGACACACATTCCACAATCAGACTGAAATTACGAGAACTTGCTTTTGAAGGCGGAGATTCTGTCGAGCTTGGGGAAGGTGAAAATTACCAGGGAGAATTGGAGCTCGGCGCCAGTCACCTCATACCTATTGACGGCCCCACATATGGTCTGATAATCATCGGAGAGACTTCAATTGGATACTACAACGACCAAACCAAAGAGATAACGACGGAGCCCTTGGAAGATGCTACTATATTCGTGGCATGGGAGCAGGTCGATGCCCAGCGTTTTATTTTGGCGGACGACTATGGTCGGCTCTATCTTTTCATGCTTGAACTAGATGAGGAGAAGCAAGTGCGCTCGTGGAAGCTCGACATAATTGGAGAAACTTCTCGGGCATCTGTCTTGATATATCTGGATGCCGGATATGTTTTCGTCGGGTCACATCAAGGAGACTCTCAAGTGATTAGGATCTCCGAAAAGTCCATGGAAATTGTACAAACATTCTCCAACATTGCGCCTGTTCTAGATTTCACAATAATGGATATGGGCAATAGATCCGGCGAAGGCCAGGCGAACGAATATTCATCAGGACAAGCTCGAATTGTCACCGGAAGCGGCGCATATCAGGATGGCAGTTTAAGAAGTGTCCGTAGCGGGGTCGGCCTCGAGGACCTGGGAGTGCTGGGCGAGATGGAGCATATTTCTGATATCTTCAGCTTGAGTTCGGATGGCCACTCTGATCTTGTCGATACTCTCCTGGTCGCCTTCGTGAACGAATCGCGCATCTTTAGATTTGACCCCTCCGGAGAAGTGGAGGAGGTAGAGGACTTTGCTGGTCTTCAAACCCTACAGACAACACTCTCTGCATCCAATCTGCCGCAAGGGCGACTGATTCAGGTCACCGATAAGCAAGTTCAAATCTCGAACCTGGAGAGTGGTATGGTTGACCATACATGGGCTCCAAGCAATAATCAGTCCATCACGGCAGCGTACACTAATAAAAGTCATGTGATTATATCCTTGGGCGGTGTCACAGTAGCCATCATGAATACCGAAACCGGCTTGAACAATTACGTTGAGAGAACATTCGGTGCCGACAGCCAAGTTGCCTGCGTTGCGCTTCCACCTGAGTCTAGCGCGATTTGCTTCTTAGGTTTCTGGAAAAGCTCTCAACTCTCTGTTTGCAAGGTAGACAGTTTGGAAGTTGTCTCTACCATACAGATATCCGAGGATTCTGTGCCGCGCTCACTACTTCTTACCCAAATCTTCCATGACCAGCCGCCAACCCTCTTCGCGGCCATGGCTGATGGCAATGTCGTCACGTACTCATTCGATACAGCTACGAACGAGCTTTCCGGAAGGAAGAGCATAGTTCTCGGTACGCGAGAAGCAGGTTTCCGGGCGCTACCCCGCGGGAATGGTGTTTGCAATGTTTTTGCTACATGCGAGCACCCCTCGCTGATCTATGGATCTGAGGGCCGTCTCGTTTATTCTGCTGTTACTGCAGAGAAGGCAACGGCAGTATGCCCTTTCAACTCGAACGCATATCCTGGATCCGTAGCCATTGCTACATCAGAAGATTTGCGAATCGCATTAGTGGATACTGAGCGGACAACACACGTCCAAACGCTCAAAGTGGATGAAACAGTACGAAGGATAGCATACTCACCTAGTCTCAAAGCATTTGGCCTTGGGACAATCAAAAGGATACTGAAGGGTGGAGAAGAAGTGCTTTTAAGTCACTTCAAGCTTGTCGATGAAATACAATTCAAAGAGCTAGACACATGGCCTCTTAAGGAGGAAGAGCTTGTAGAGAGCGTAATGCGTTGTGAGCTACCTGACGGGTCTGGCAACATGGCAGAGCGTTTCGTCGTTGGCACTGCATATCTGGACGATCAGAATGCTACTGCTGAGCGGGGTCGCATACTCATACTTGAAGTCACACAGGATCGGCAGCTCAAATTAGTCACAGAACTCGCAGTCCGGGGCGGATGCAGATGTCTTGCCATGTGCGAGGGTCGCATCGTAGCAGCGCTCATCAAGACCATCGTCGTCTACAATGTCGAGTTTCGGACGGAAAGTAGGCCTGAGCTTGTCAAAGCAGCGACTTTCAGATGCTCCACAGCACCCATCGACATTACTGTAAATGGAAACATAATCGCCGTCGCAGACCTTATGAAGTCACTTGTCGTAGTGCAGTTCTCACGCGGCGAAAACGGTCTTCCAGACACTCTATCAGAAATTTCGCGACATTATCAAACCACGTGGGCCACAGCTGTTGCCGAAGTCGATGAGAACACATATCTGGAAAGTGACGCCGAAGGCAATCTTGCCATATTATACCGCGATCCAAACGGCGTCATGGAAGACGACAGACGCCGACTGAATGTGAGTGCGGAAATGCAGCTGGGCGAAATGGTCAATCGGATACGGAGAATCGACGTAGCTACCGCGCCAGACGCCGCTGTTGTTCCAAGGGCGTTCATGGCAACAGTAAGTCTCATTTATAATCCTCACTTAGCTCCCGATTGACTTTATGTACAGGTTGAAGGATCCATCTATCTTTTCGCCCTCATTGCCCCAACCCACCAGAATTTTCTCATGACCCTCCAATACAACGTAGCACAGTTGGTCGCCACACCGGGCGATGTTCCCTTTGCCAAATTCCGTGCTTTCAAGAACCAGGTCCGTGAAAGCGAGGAGCCGGAGCGATTCGTCGACGGAGAGTTGATTGAGCGATTTCTGTACCTTAGCGACGCAGAACAGAGTAAGGCTGTGGAAGGCCTGGGTGCCGAATGGGGTGTTGAACGGGTCAAGACACTAGTGGAGACATTGAGGCGATTGTGTTGAACCTAAAGCATGTGACTTTAAACGTCATGACAAAATGCACAGGGTCGAACTCGTATTCATTCTGAGTTGGATTGGTATTATTCTCCTCCTGGTTATCTAGAACAAATACATGTTTGGTAGCATTTTTCCATATAAGGGCACTGCAGCCCAAAACATTTGCATTTCCTTGTACTCCTGATGCACATCTATTTCAGGTGTATTATCTTATTAAGCTCTGTATGACACAAAATACCAAGTATCACTCAATCTATTGTCTTCATTTACTCTGACATTTCCTGGCACTGATTAGGTCTTAAACGCCATAGCTAAGGCGTGCCATCACCCACCAATCAATCAAACTCTCACCTCCACTGTATGTCTACCCTCCCTAGACCCTATGCAACCCCACCCCTACAGAACCTCGGTCCATAACGACACATCCAAGAGCACTACACGGGTAATCCCTTCTCAATATGCTGTATCGCATGGTGCGTTTCGTTGTGTTTCAGATATACGAAGACGCGGCGGGCCGCACGGAAGATAAGATAGGGAAAGAGGAAAAAAGAAAAGAAAAGAAAAAGATGGTGAGAACATCGTACCGAGATGAACGGTGCATCATCCGATTGATCTGCAAGCATAATTGTTCCGATCAAATCATATACTAGCGGTACACACACCTACGCATGTATGTACCTAGGTATGAACGGTCAGGCTATGCATCTAGATAAGTGAATTTCGATCACTTCCAACGACCTTGAATAACACCGATCGAGGCGAGGATAATATCAAACACCCTCTTCTATAATTGATCTACCTTACCAACGTTTTCTCCACCGATGACTGAATCGGAAACCATCCTTACCCGTGTTGAAAACTGTGAGTTTTTGCGTTTGGTACCGGTCGGTCGCCAGTTAATTACGTTACGATGGATGTACCCGGTGGGGTTTATCCATTAATCCTCCAATACATTGATTGTCTCGTGCCCACTCATTATACGGCCCCCCATGCCCCCCCCTCCTTCCTTCTTGTAAGCTAAGATACTCTCTTACGTCTGTGTGTTGTGGTAGTATGGTATGGTTCCGAGTCTATCGTTTTATGTAGAGGAGAATGGGTAATAAGGTGGATGCTCGCCTAGGAGAAAGGGAAGATGGGGAGGGGGGCTTGAAACGGTGGATGAACCTGGGGTAGCTTGTTGCGAAAGGCAACGACAGAGCCAGGTCGTACATGCATAACATTAGAGTAGTGTGTTTTAGAAATACCGCATACCCGTGTATTGGGTTGTAAATGGAGGGGAGTTGAAAAAATTGTAGCCAGGAATAATTGGCCCTTGATGCGGGTCTATCACGTATATTTGGACAAAACAAGATTTTTCTGGTCAAGTGTTACGTTTGGTGTATGCTGCAATTCTTCGGACATTGGGTTCACGAGGAGGAAAGCGTCTACGCTTTCGATAATTCCGCACATAATTAAGCGTGGTGATGTGTAGGTATCCAAAGGATAATGTGCGCTTGGAGTCCGGGAAACTATACTTTTGAGCGGCTTAAATCTTTTATACGCACCTCGAGTGTCTCGTCAACTGCTTTTCCAATCGTCAAGGATCTAACGAACGGGAGAAGATTGTGAGTGGAGGTGGAGGTATCAATACTCTTTGTTAAAATTGACCGCGTCTGTATACAATTTTCTCCGTCGCCCTCACCAGTTATCATTATCCTCTATTCAGAAAAGGTGGGTGAGACCCACTACTGTACGTATCATAACTGTCTAGTATACGATGAGCAGGGTATGGTGATCATCTGCACGAGATATACGAGTGTGAAGGGTTGTCGTGGTAGTAGTGGGTCCTTCTCTTCTTCATGTGACATTCGTTCGTGTCAAGGGTTCTGCTTTGCGTGGTTTGCATAGGCGAGAAAAAGCTTCACTCAATATTCATTCAATAGCGCACGAATGTGCGCATGTGCAAGCATTCAAGGATCAATACGTGCTTTCATACCACATACACGACCGGCGTAAACTCAAAGTGGGTACATGCATTATGCCTACATATCTCCTGTATTGATCATCCATTTGCAACACAGGAGAAGGAAGGAAAAGTTCCGGAAAACGAACGGATGAATTCAGGGGTGGATGATGGGCGAGGATTGATGGTTCCTGGGAAAGCAATATCTGTAAGTGAGATTGAAGTGATGTTGTGATTACTTGGGATGTATTGCGTTGATGAGGGTTTATGCGGGTATAGGGACGTGAGACGCCGAAGGGGAGGATCGAGAGGAGGATATAATGGGCTTGAGGAGAGGTGGGATGACTTATGTGCTGGGTATAATGCACAAAAGAGTCAAGTCAGATATAGACAACGTACAATAACCACACCCAAGCCATGTACACATTCAACACAACCCCAGGATGCGCTAGTGCCTCAGAGCGTATGCAACATGCAACATTCTTGAATATTCATGCTACAACTACCCTCATACCATACTATTCATTACCAATCAATCTAACTCCGCTAATTATCCACCGACACGTACCATGCATGCATACATGGTCGGTGGGTTGTTTCTACATACATATATGGGTACATGTAGGAGGTACCAGCCAACCAACATCACCATCCAAGAAAAGCAAAAATCCCTAGAAAAAATCCGGCAAATAGAACATCAATAAATAAAGCCAACGCGAAACACAAAAACGTTATACAGGGTTAGATAAGTGTTGTTGGGAACGAAAAAAAGTAATACCGAGCGATCGAGTCACACAGCATACATAAAAACCAACCTTGAAAAGGCCTGCATGCATAGATATAGCCAGCGCAAGCCCTCAATAAACCAACCGAACTTTCTAGACGCCGAAAGAACGAAAAGAAGGATCAAGGAAAAAGCAAAGAAAAAGTCTCCGAAACGAACAAGCATCAATAATACGGGATAAATAAATTGAGCGCGCGAGCGCGCATAAGGAACAGAAGAACCGCAGAAGTTTAGATTTACCCGCTTTATATTGCGAGTCCCGCTATTTGTCCACACCCACTCCCACCCGCCTACATCACACAACCCATGTCATCAAGTGGGTTTATATAACCAATGCATAACGATACATAAGACGATATTCTTTCTTTCGCTAGGGTAATTTGTTAGTGAGTTTGCGTGCGTGCGTGGGTCGGCACGTGCATTAAGGTTTTGCGTATGTATATTGGGGGCATTGATGACGCAATTGATAGTTGAGAAGAGGAGTTTAGGTAGGTTGACGATAGGTTGTCTTTCTTCCCCGTGAGCAGCGGAAATTTAAAAAAAATGCCAATTAGGTTCTTCCACGTTGAATAGGTAGCAACGCGAGAGCAATCAAACCAAACGCATGTTTGACCTCTTCAAGAATCGCAATATTCACTAGCATTGATGCATGTAGAGAGACACATATACACGCGCATCTATGTATGCACAAAGCGAATGGTATGTATGTAATGTATGTAGGCCAGTACAAGTCGATGACGATGATAGATAAATACCGTTGAGCATTTTTCACGCGTACATGTCCAGATGTAGTAACCCCATATCCCCCCATATCCAAATAAAACAAAGCGAAGATATCAAAAAAGCGCTGCAGATGGTAATAACAACTTAAAATAAAAACAATGGATCGATCACAGAATCCCCAATAACCGTGCGAACAAAAAAAAACTAGAGTAAAAAGCAAATGGATAATGGAAACAATTCCAAACGCGTCATGACAACTGAACAAATCTACTTTTGTTGTGGGGAGTATCAAAAAGGATCGAGGGGAAAGAAAAACAATGCAAATGACTGAAAATCAAAATGAATGGAAAAAAACCAATGAACAAAAATACTCCATATGACACCTATGACTCCATCTTAAATAGTGGGAGGAAATACTCTGTTTAGACAGGTGGTCCTGGCTTAGGCCGAGGGCGGCTCAGAATTGAGGTCCGCAGAATTCGTCGCTTGAGCAGACTCTTTTGTCGCCGGAGGTGTCCGTCGAGCTTCGTTCACGGGGTCATACTGGCTTTCGTGACCTGAGATGTCGCTCTGGCCCCCTGGGGTCTGACCTTCATCATCTGCTTGGTCCTCTGGACGATCCATGTCGACATCGCCGTTGCCCTCTACACTGCCTGGGTTGCTATGTTCATCTTTGATCTTCGAGTAGCGAGCTTTTGATTCCTGGGAATATTGGCTAGCGTGTAGGTGGTTCTGCGTTCGCGGCTGGACTGTGTGATCTTGATCCTCTTCGAAGACCTTGCGTGCATAGTCGTGTTCCTGTCTTGATTTTTCGATGCCGTCTGGAAACATCTTATGTAGAACATGGCTGTGTCTCTTTTCGATGCTGTCACCCATGTCTTGACCACTGTATTCCCGAGGACTCGGTGTTTCAGCATCAGCGCTTGATGCTTGCCGAAGATTGGATGGAGTGGAGTCAGGACCAGGGCTCCCATCTTCCTTCCGTGCGTGGACTTTTCGCAGGTTGGCGGCCGAGGATTGCGAGCGCATATCAGGCCGGCCATCTTTACGAATGAGGATGCCGTCTGCGTTGCGCACCGGCTTACTCCTTGTTTTCTTAGTGTGTGCATAGGGATCTGCGGGTAGTCCAATACCTACGCCGGCAGTGACTCCCTGGAGGCCTAAGCTTATCGTGCGCCCATGCGAACTCGGAGGACGTCCTCCACGTGACGAGTTTCCACCACCGCTTCCACGTCGAACAATACCCCGTGTGGGACGTGACATGATGTAGTAGCCATCCGGACTTACTTGAGACGCACCCTGCCAACTATCCCTCTCCCACTCTGGAGTGCCGATGGGGTGGACATGGGCTGCACTCTTGCGAACGCGTCCTCCGCGACTTCCTGGTCCACCTCCTCCCCGACCACGGCCGCGGGGAGTACGCATTTCCATGAGTCGTTGAGATTCGTGTCGCCAACCGTCATCCGAGTGTGCGTCTTGGTTGCTGTAAGACGCGAATGTTGCGTGTTGATGTTGGGAAGCCAATGTGGCCTCGGGGGCTTGGTGAGATGGGTGAGGCTGCGGTGCTGGACCATACGTGTGAGACGGCGCCCTCGCGGCCTCAGAATCACTGTCTGCATATTCGTATGAAGAAGGCAATTGTGCCCCTGAGCTAGCATATGTGCCACGAGGTTCAATAGGCGCGAGTTTGAGGCGCTTCGGTGGTGAGCCAGGAGCTTGTGCTAATGACTCTTGTGGGCTATCGAAACCATTGACACGCTTGGTAGGGCCGTTAACTGTAGCCCATGTTTGGGACGGTGGAAGCTCTGCTCTTGCAGGGGCTTCAGGAGTAGCAACCATCATCGGGCTTCCATGAGAATGATGTGATTGATAGGAAGGCTGTCTTTGAATGGCGGTAGATGTGAGTACAGGCTTGGTGGGTTGTGCAGATGGCGGCTGGTATGGTGCAGCTGCATGAGCTGGTTGAGTGTGGGATGCAGGCGGCGAAGCATATGGTCGGCTCGCAACTGGTGGTAATGCAGGTGCAGGTACAGGAGCAGGAGTGGCAGCGGCGTCTTCAAGTCGTTGAATCTTGTTCTTCATAATTTCGATGGTAATTTTCAAAGTATCAATCTCATTGGTGCGATGAGAGATGACAGCTACTTGTTGTGCCATGAGTTCTAGTGCAGAATCTTGGGCACTCACAGATGGGGCTGCAGCTTGACTTGCAGCTGCCCCTCGCCGCACTTCACGCGAGAGCGTGTCCATTGACTCACGAATACCTCGCACTTCGAGCTGCAGCCTTCCAACGGCCTCGTCGATTCGTCGAATTTCGCCATTCTGATGGTGGTACTGGGTTTGCAACTCACGCCGGAAGCTTTCATCTTGATGCTGTAGTGTCTCTTCGTAACGTCGCATATCGCGGCTATGCACAACCAAAGCACTGCTATTTTGTGAAATTTGTGTCTGCAACCGGTCGATGGCGTCCAGCTGGACTTCTTGTGAGGTCCGGGGATATGTTTGGCCATTATTACGAGGCTCGGTAGGTGAAATGGAATGCGAGCTCGTGACTGGTGCTAGCTCTCGTGTGCGGCTGGTTACATTCGTATTGTTATCCTTGACGGGTTGCTGCACATGCTGCTGCTGAACCGGCTTCACACCAACCACCGGCGAGGGCAACGGGAGTGGTTGACTACTTGGAGATGGCTGAGAAATGGCATTGGAAGAGGGGAGAGGCGCAGGAGGGGAGCGAGGTGATGGCTGAGGCAGTGAGGGTCTGCGAGATTCTACCTGGTGCAATGGCTGATGTTGATGGTGACTCGATTGCTGTTGTTGTTGTTGCTGGTGATGATGGTGGTGGTGGTGATGTTGATCAATGTGATGTTGGTAGTGGTGGCGTGGTCCCGACAATGGGGGTGCAGGTCGCGAATCGACTTCCATGGCTTGTTTGTCTGGTGATGGAGGCAAGCGACTTGTGGCGGAAACGGGCGAATGATTAATAGTTGGTGACGATGGACCGGAGATTGTGCCTACGTGAGGTTGAACAGTCCGGTAGTGGTTTGGAGCCACTTTGCATCGCAGTTGGATGCGAGAGAGATGAAAGAAATCGCGGCCACTGTTGAGAAAAACGACAGAATTGAATCAGCAATATACGCGGGAAGGAATGTGGCAGGATATTATAAGTTGTTGTCGAATATAACCTTTTTGCAGATAGTGCATAACGGACCCTTGCAAGCCGACGCCACGGCAAAGGGTAATACATATACGGTTATATATAGGGAAGAATGATAAGGTATAACTAAGGACAGGCTAAGGAAAACATGGGTGCTTACCGGAATGACTGCTGGTGGAGGGGCGCACTGACGACCTCGAAGCCGAGTTGTAATTGACAGCCGGGACAAGACAGAGGCTGAATGATACTGAGAGATGGTGTATCAGCAAAAGTGTCAGGTGTGTGCAGCGATGACGAATGCGGACGGGCGTATCTGGTAGATGGTGAAGGTATAGCGCGGCGGAAGTGTGCTAATTATGTGCAGGGCAGCGTTGTTGTATTATGGACTAGCGCGAGGAAAGACCAGTTGAATCGAGTGGAGAATGGAAAGGAAAAACAAAATGGATAAGAAAGAGGCAAATTGGCAGATTGATTGGTGACGGCAGGCCTGGTGATCAATAAAGTGACAGCCAATGTCTGTAATTAAGGACAGACCAACATGGAAGTTGTGCAACCTGGCCGTAACAAAGAGGAAGGCAACCACAGGATAAAGGGACAACGGAGGGAAGTGTATGTATGTATGTTATTGGTACGGTATGTATGATGAGTGAAGAAGAAAATGGAGCAAACCAGAGAAAGACAGAGAAAGAAAAAAAAAGAACATCCACCCCCCGCTAGGGCAAGCTTATCAAACATACCATTCATTCAAGACAGTTTCCAGCGCCGGCTTCAGGCGGCCGTGCGGCGTGAGCAGGGAGCTGTAGGATCCGAGCAGGGTAGGCAAATAGCATCTAAAGTAGATACGATTAGCTCGTCATATTAGACTCTGGCGCTGAAATAGATGTAATTGCACTACGGCCGGAAGTAGGCATTGGGTTAGGAGCGCAGCGTATAGTAACAAACAGGGAAATCTTACGAAGCGGTGATTTTGAGCCACGAATTGAAGAATTCTCCCACGGGGCACTGGCAACGGTGACAGAGGGCTTCGGCGGCACCATCCAGATGATCGTCGTCGTCGTCGTCAAACTCCTGTTCATGCTCACTGACCGCCGCTGCGGCGTGGACTGGGGCGTCATGTCCGTCCATTATCCTGTCTTGTCTCAAGAAGGTAACGTTATGGATCGGTAGGTAGGTATGTGCGTTTTTGTGCGCGTACGTACGTGTGTGTGGGTGTGTCACAGTGAGGGTGCCGGCGGCAGCCTTGCGCTGATTGATGAGCCTTGAGACGGAAAAGCGCCAGCGAAAACGCCCTAATCACTAAACAAGCTTGACCACATAGTTACAGAGTCAGTAGACCAGACCAGACGAGGCAATGTAAGTATAGTTATGATTAATGTACAGGGGTCGAGGACAGAAAGGGTAATCTGCAGCCGGCCTGTTACAGCAATGGAAACGCTGACGCTAGGCAATGAGATAGACGGCAGTCCGGTCAGATTTCGCCCTATTGCTGGTGCTGGCTGCCCGTGAACAAAGGCTGGCGTGCACTTGCACCTTGCTCTTACATGTATACGCCGAGTGCATGCAGATGGGTGGGCCTGATTGCCCCCCGGTCCTGGCAGATATACTTGAAGTAGGCAATCAGCGCGAACGGCACAGCACACCACCAGACGGTACACACACACCCAACGAGCGCAAAGCAACGCAGCCAACGCAAAACAAGGGACAAAAGCATACCGTACATGTACATGACTTTGCCGTGTGCCATGAGCAAAGTCAAGCAAGCACAAGCACAGACTCGCAAAAAAACAAGGTTCGCAGAAAGTCAATGAAGTTTCGCCGCCCCCTTGCCGGGCGTAGTAGGTAGCATGTACAGTGCGTACGTACGGCACATGTATTTTGTACACTCTGTTTATCCATGCTGATGGTTGATGATGACGATGACGATGGCAATGGATGCAACGGGATGGGGTGTGCAAAGTTTGGCTGCCTACAGACCTAGGTACTGTACATGGAACAAGCCCAACGGATTCAGCGAGAGAATTTTTTAATTAATCACGAGCAAGCGGCATAGCATAGCATATGCCATACCCACTACCTATCAATACTGTAGCATCCCAATGATTAGCATGGTTCAAGGTCATGACATGGCCTGACAATGCAAAAATGCCAACAGCGTTACGCCGCTCGGTGCGACCATCCCAACCAAAAGCACTCAAACCCACCCACCTGAGGCTGCAAGGGAGCGGCGCTCGAGATAGATGAGAAGGGCAGATCGACATTTAGCAAAAGTTGATTCCATGTTTAGCATCTGCCGCTACCGTATTACCAAACCCGCCTTTGTTATTAGTCTGATGATTATTGTTATTAGTATATTGTTATTATTATTATCGTCGTCACCTCCACTAAGACTTTTTATACGTGCGATGCCTGGCACCCTTGTGCTGCTCCACATGCACACCCGTCCCCTGCAAAAAGGCAAAAGCCGCAGCGTTTTTTCCTTTTTCCATTCTTGGGCCCGGCCAACCACAGCGTTCCTCGCCTATTAAACCCTCCTTTGGGTCAAAGACGCCTTCTTTTTCATATGGCGCCCATACGACCTGGAAAGATATTGCTGTTTGGCTTCTGCCGTCGTTCGTGTGTGTGAGAGAGGGAGAGAGAGATAGGGAGCAACCATCTCGATGGGTTTGTGATAGATGACTGATCAACAACTCCGTCCCGCAAGCCCTGCCAAATGCGTTCATTGCCTATTTATTGTGAGACCGTCTTATTCTTTTTTTTTCCGATCCACTATGCATAGCAATAGCAGATAGAGAAACAAAGATGGCGGCCGTTACGTGCGAGTCGCACTGCGTGGAATCGAGACGCCAGCCAGCTTTATCTTTGCCTTTTCCGCCGACCCTATGAATGAGGCCCACCTGCGCATGTCACCCACTGCATGCATGCATTCTTCCACTTCATCATTCGTTCCCGTCGCTTCGCTTCGCCCTCGCACTCCTCGTTTCTCAGTTACGCCCGCAATCAGGGAGGGTTTCGGGAAATTGCCTCGTTCAACGTCCATCATCAATCACTTCAATACCTAGACCTCGTACTTCCCTCCCTCCCCGGGACAGGTCGCTACATACCCCTCTTTTAGGCATATTCTATGGTCCTGTGAATGTGTCCGGGGCTAACTGGATAGCTATTACAGTACTTACGAGACAACCGTGGTGCACATGTGTCCAGTCGGGCCAATCCACTCACTCATCATTACCTAAGTACACACATGATTGCCACAGTGGTCTTGGCCCCTAGTTTTATTATCGTGATTAATGCGACACTGGATGGATGATTCCGCATCAATCTACTAAAGAGAGCGTGGCCTATTTAGTCGATTAATAGTCGGCTGATTATTCATGGCCGGGCGCATGTTTACTATTCTTATTTGCTGCTTGCCGCAGCTTCTCAAACGTTACGCTGGTCCCCCGACACTGCGCGCGCCCAATCAGCCGGGGGGCGCCAACATTTTTGGCTCGCGCGAGTCCATTGGCCTTCTCGTTATTACTTCTCAAATCAGTAACTTTTACTGCTTTCGTGTCTTGCTTGCGCTGCGTGGGGCTAAATATATGCACCATCATCACCACCATCCATCATCATCATCTCATGTTCGGTAGCCATTGGCTCCGGGTTAGTCATCGATTCTTTTTCATTTACTCGTTTGGTCTGCTTTGCATTCACTGCTGTTGCTGTTGCTGATGATGCCGCTGCCGTTTACCTGAATACACCAATGATAATTAAATAAGCCTTTTCCCTATTGTGGTGCCATGGCTACGGCAAATGATGCCATCCCTTCTCCCCACAACACCGAGAGAAGTCGGTCCTTCGCATAAACGTTCGCACTTGGAATCCGAGACAAGGGCTCACACAGCAAGCAACAAGCAGCAGCAGCAGCCACACCGTAAACCATTCCCTATCCCCCAATCCACCTGCACTCATCCCGTATCTATCAATGTCCCAATGTACCCCGTCCCTCAACCGTCCAATCGAACCCTTGCCAGTGACAGCTGCTCCATCTTTTTTGTTCTCTTGAACGGTTTGGTTATTTTCCTTCAGTGCTTTCGCTTTTCCGCCCCATTTTCGCTATACGGCCACCCGCGATGCGAGCCCTTACCTCCCCCCGGCGGTCGATCCCAACAATAATAACCGCATTTGTACTGTACTACATCGTACTCGTTCATTATTCGATATGATGACATCCATGATCAAAGTCAATTTAATTGCAGAAAGAAATGAAGACGAAAAAAAGAGCGAGAATAACAAGAACAACCGGCACCGAGTTCGGCAATCCAAGGCTCGCTTCGTTTGCACTGCGTACAGTAGGCATTGATTGATCATTGAAAGAAAAAGGTCCAAGCGTGCGCAGTGCCCCGAAAAAGGGTCTTTTTTCGGATCTCTCGCAAGTACCGCGTACATCGAACATCGTACGTACCTAGCGGGAAAGTGGATCCTCCCTATTTACTCTATAGAGTAGCTTAATCAATCCACTGTCAGCAACAAAGATCGGGGGTGGCTCGTAAGCTACACTCTATTCATCCCGTCGCTCACTTGGCCCTCGCCACTTTATTGCCTATATCCAGATCCCGCCGACATGGAAAGCTGAGCTAGTTTGCTATCGCGCATCAAAAATACCTACATACATACCTACTCACGATAAGAGGCCTTCGCACTTCGTACTTTAGCCCCAACACAAGTCCACCCCCCACACCATATACTAATCACTAATCGCAAAGTACCTACCTACTGCCATCAAAACGCCTGTGCACCGGAAGTTAATCATTACATGGTTTCAAAAACACGCCCTCTCACTGACCTCCGTTTCCCGCAAATCTACATTCCCAGTCTAAATCCAAGTGCCAGTATATTAAACACTTTTCTGTTACTTTGGGGGCCAAGGCGCGCACATTCCTACCTTTTCCAGGCCATACTCCTGCACCGGGCGTCGTTCCTTCAAACCCTCCCCCTCCCGCAATCGGTCGGAGGTTTCTGGTCCTTACCTGGGTGTTCATTACTAAGTCCGTCCGTCCGGTACATGCGAGACGCGGTCGTTCGTACGTATGCCCTGGATCGAGCAAAGCGGGCGGAGCGAGGAACGAAACAAAAGGACCTAGACTCCCTTACCAAGAACGCCCGCTAGCTAAGTAAATAAACGACCTGGTGTGACATGTGTTTGGGCAAGATGGATAGATAGCGAAATCTTTCCTTCCTTGGCTGAGCTGGGCGCGGGTGGCGCTCGCATACATGCGCGATCAATTATTGTCCGTATACAGATTGATGGAGAGAGTGCCCCAAAAATACGAGAAATCAAACGCTTGTTTGCCAGCTTTGCCAGCTTGCTGTCAGCTAGCTGTATTACGCGTACGATGGTCGTATCTTCCTCGGAGGGTTTTGTCCCCCAATACTCTTACTCTCTACTATTAATATTACCACGTACAAAAGAAATTGAGTTTAATAGGTAGTTTTATTGATGCTTTCTTCATCCAGTGGCAATCATAACCCACCCGTTGTCAATAAGCACCACTCTCTATTTTCACCCATTAGGTTCGCATTTACGAACCCCCAAACGAGAAAAGAACACTTGAGGTTTAGGGCAAGGCAAACACATTTCGTGAACACAAATAAAAACCAATCCCTGGCCGTCAGCACCGGCGCAACTAAAAAACCACAATGCCTGACGAGTCTAAGATATGCAACAGGTTAGGCTGCCCAGCTAGCATTAAACGAACAAGATACACCCTTGTCCTCTTCTCTTTCTCTCTTTCTTTTTTGCTTGAAAACTACTCTGTATGGAGTAGTTTGCGATTGCCGAATAGGTAAAAAATGGGAGGAGCGCAACCCTAGCTGCTCCAGTGTCGCAAGCAACGACCGAACGAGACGCTCACCCTATAACGTTAAGGTACTTTTGTTTTAGAATTCCTGCGCCCACACTTTTTTTCGCGCGACCGAGAAGCAGGATGGCCTAAGTGATCCGCCCACCCCCCTTCCCGTCCGTCTGGTTATGTAGTAAACGAACACAACTCCTACTGGATTCGACCTAAATAGCTATTTCGTTGTATTGCAGTTACGTGCGAGCTAACCTAGCCTAGCTAAACGGTAACATGCTTAAGTGGATTGGTTGGTCGGGTCTTTTCTGTTTCCGTCATCATTTCCATTTTTCACACCCCTTCCATGTTGGTCTTGTTGCGCCTTTGTGAAACGCCGTAGTGCCACCCCAACCCAACCCACACACGCGCGAAAGAGAGTCCGTCTTCTGTCGCACAGAAATAATTGGAATGGGTTGGACGAAAAGGCAAACAAAGCAGAAGGAATTGCCTCAAACTCGTCAATTCATTTGACCACCATGAAACCAATTCCTTTCCGAGCGCGCTTGCACGCACTGGATAGCTCCTGAACCTCCCAGTCGGACCACTGCACGCTGAGCTTGTCCCAATTCTTTGTCGCATACTCCCGGCGGTATGTCTGCTGCATGTTTTGAAGGCGACGGATGTCCCGAGGGTCGCCTGTACCACTGTACACGATCAGGGCGGTGCATCGTGGCAAAGCGTCGTAGATCCGAGCGATGCGGTCGACCGTTTGGGAAACCACATGGCCAAGGGCTGCACCAGTGACCTCCTCTGCCTCCACCTTCTTCTCCTTTCCGTTTTCCCCTTCGGGAACTGCTTGTCCTTCTTGTCCTGCTTGGGAAGCACCCAGCCCCAATCTCGCCAACGCGGATTGTCGCATTGCTTCGACGTCCTCCGATGTCCTGCCATCATCCCACCAACCCCGCGCCAACTCCAGTTCTCGGAGGCGCCCCCACACAAAGTCAACCTTCTCCGATATGCCCTCCTTGTTTTGGCATTGGCCAGACAGGGCGTGTTGAATGCCTTGGGCTACTTCCTCATCACTTTGACATGCAATCGACATTTGTGCTTGAGCCCCATGCCCGCGGCTGGGTTCGCCCCAATCAACCACAGCGCCTGCCCTTGTACCACCGCCTGACTGCGGACGATTCACTCGTCCTAACCTTTTGAAAATAGATTCAACGTTTGTTTCATTTGTACCCCATGTGGGGCCGCGCTCGCACTTCTGCTTCACCAAGTCCAGAGCCGTGCGAGCGTCCTCGATGCTGTCGTGTCCGTTTACACCCTTCTGGATTTCCTTATGCAAGAACCTTTGGGCAAGCCATTTGAGTGATTGCTTGTATGGGGGTCCGCGAACGTGTGGGAAGAGGATTCCGGTATCAATCAGAAACGGGTGTGTGAGTTTGAGGGCGTTGAGATCCGAATTGAGCGAATGTCCCACAAGGATAGTGCGAGGCGTCACAAGCTCCAGCAGCTCTTGTTGAATGTCTCGGAGAGTTGTGGTTACATCTTGAAGCATGGCTGGTGTAATTCCAGAAAACTGGGTAAGGTAATCTTTGATAGGAACGTCAGGCTTTACCAGCTTGTCCATGACCACGTTACCGTCCCAATCTGTGATGCTAATTCGGGTAAGTACTTGTTCGTCTTGATCAGATTTGCACATTTCGCAGTCCACGGCGAGTACATGTCTGCCTGCTGTGACACTGCCTGATTCCATTTCATCAGCACTCACTTCACCATCCTCGAGAGATGTAACGTTAGTATCAACCCAACCATGCTCCGATGCCTGACCAGCGATTTTGCGGCTAACATACGCGCTTTCCTTGGCCTCGGGACTCGAGAACCAGGCTGGGTGGACAACAAATTCGTTTTCTTGCTGTTCTGCAAGACTGGCGATGTAGTCTGTGATTGGTGTACGCTTGTTCTCCCAGTGCTTATCACTCTGAGGGAGAGGACCTTTGTGGTCTTTGCTTTTTTTCAGCTGTTTTTCCTCCCTGCTCTTTGGGATTTGCGACATTAGCATTGTATGTATTGGTGAATGTAGTCTGAGAAATGTGTCACCACGATAATCTGCTTGGGCTCGTATGGGCCAAACATGAGGAAACACCTCAGACAAGGGCTGCAATGCAGCAGGCATCTTATGTGATTTCAGTTTGATCGGATAGTAATCATCCGGATCTACTGTCAAGCGCTTGGGCTTCTCATCGTCACGGTCGGTGTCCTTGGATGCATCCACGCTTTGAGTGTCACCCTCCAATGGAATCTTGCCAGAGAACATGCCCATTTCAAGGCCGGGAACCATAAGCATGACGACGTGACGAATGCTTGCGCGGTTCCGTATAGCGACCCATTGGGGAGCGACGCCTTCAGCAAGTATATACAGTGCTAAAGCTTGCAAGTCCGTGATCTTCACAAAGCTTTGTATGCGAGCCTGAGGGGCATGCTCAATCGCAGGGTAATTCCGCTCAAGCTTGCGCTCTTTACGACGTGCTTCTCTATCGCTCTGGCGACTACTTTTGTGTGTGTTCTGAGCAGACAGCGTGCCATCAGGTGGCGCATCTTCGTGCTGCGCTTCCCTTTCCGCCCTCTTCTCATGGCTACTGAATGGGTTAATCGGCCGCGTGGATTCGTCATTGTCGGTTTTAGAAGCGAAAGGGTTCTCAAAACCAGAGGACGGTTCGGTCGATGGCTCTGGAGGTTTGCGGTCGTCGCCCGATAGTTCGTCGGAAGAATCAGCACGGCGAGACTTTTCACGGTCTTCAGGCTCGGATTTCCTATGGCGCCTATTTTTGCGCTTCTGGCGATATTCTTCGTACTTCCGTCTTTTTTTCGAGACGACCGTCCAGCCTTCATTGCCGTCGTTGGCTTCGTTCTTCATTTGCGAACTGACGCTCTCGCTATCTTTCAAGTGCGCAAGAGTTGCACCCAGTCCAAAGTCAGCAGGTTCATCATCCGGAGTATCCCGCTTCCTTTTGGCCATAACTGCAATTCTATGGCGTTGTTGAGCGAGGTCGCGAAGTATAAAAAAAAGTGTAGCGACATAAGTTAAGCTCCATAACAGAAATCCTTGCCGAGGAGCCACAAGTCTGCTTACATAATATCCTATCGGTTAAACCTTCCCTGTGCGTTGACGTTTCCACTCACCACCACTTTCCTCCCCTAACTCTCTTGTTTTCATTTGGCATGGAGCTTATCATTCTAATTTAAATGGAGTTTCTGGTAACAGAACAAAGTCGTGCTCTGATTTATGGACCAGAATAAGATGGACAAAACAATTTTTAGGACTTCACATGTCGTTCCAAATTAGCCAGTTCATGAAGTTATACTTATCTTGACACTCTTGGGTCTCAAAGTACTACACCTCTGAAGAGATCATATCTCGGAGTTTGTAGATGGATTGCCAATTTGTTGGTATACGCCGGTCCCATCAATGGTTGTTGATCATGAAGTTCACTCCAAGTACTGTGTCAAACGCCATACGTATTCGTTTGTCGAGCATACGTCTCGTGAACATTTTTCGTCGTTTGCTAGGTCGATTGAACAGTGCGTCATAGCCAATGTTTTATCCTCTAATTCGTTTCCTTGCTCGGAGTTTATTGACTTTGACCTAGTTGCAACCCGCACATGCCCAGAAGCAAACGCAGCTCGCAAGTATAGAAGAGACCGTTTCCTCTCCCAACGCAACTATCAACCATATGCCCCTCACCTCCAGAATCCACCACATAAAAGGCTTCTACTTTGATTTTTAGATCAGATATTCCTCCACATATCCTTCTATTTCTTCACTCCAGAAGCGGAAATGTCACCGCCTAACTCCAAACTCACCGCCAAATCGGAACTCTCCGTGAAAGCACCATCCAAGTTTAACCCACGCTCTATCCCCTTCGAACCTGGCTCGCCAACCTATCCCAGTCACTCCCAACAAGATCCTCTGCAATCCATCAACCCAAACGCTTTGAATCCGCAAGTCAGCACCTCCCCTCCGCCGCAGACCCCCGCGTAAGTACATCGATACTATACTTTTCGGACCCTAACCTCTATCCAAAGCATACTAACTCCCCTAGAACGGAAGTCTCGGAAGATACGGACACGGTACGCGATTCCAACACGTCGTACACCCTTGCTGAGTCGTACTACAACGAGGTCAACTCGTTTGACCAAGAACGCCGCCGGCAAACCCCGTTCTACCATCAACACGCAGAAATTGCGACCGCGCGAGAGGCTTTGGACGTTCACGCAGCGTATCAAGACATGCCAAAGAACCCATACCCGGCGATGTATCCTGGACGGTACTACACGCCTATGTTGATGCCATTCCATACTCGTCACCCATCGCCTCGGCCTATTTACTACTACAACGCCGACGGCCAGGGTTCGCCTCTCTCCCCAAACCGTGTTATGTACGGGCAGCACTACTATCCGCAAGAACAAGTGCATGGTTCAGAGGGTGAGGTTGCTGGCTTCGAGGAATACGACACGGCGAATCAAGAAAACCAGATTCCGCGCCAGGAAGAGGACGCGAACAGGATTGACAAGAAGAAAAAGAAGAAGAAGTCAAAGAACAAAGCCTTTTATCATAAAAAGAGGGCTAATGAGGCAGCTAGAGAGGAGGCTGAGAAAGCGGCTCAACTTGACGACGCAAAGGACGCTGGGGGCCCTTCTTCTTCTTCTCGCGATGTGGATCAGCAACACGACAAGACGGAGGGAGCGTAAGTAAGGAAGCGTTCCAGATGAACGGAATTTTCATTTATTGTTTGATTTTTGGCTGTCTTTGAAACAAGCTTTTGAGGAATTGGAGTATACATATGCGTTTATCCTTTCGAGATAAAGCATCGGACGTATGTTGTTTATTGCTTTTTTCTGTCGCCAGCCTCTTGTTATTTGATATGATGATCAAACCTCAATCATCTTGTTGTTGTTTTTCTTTCGATTCTTGCGTTTTTAACTGGGAATAGTAGTCTTATTCGACCATGTAAAATAATGTCCAATCATTCAAGCTGTTCTCTATATAAGTGCGTGTAATATCGAAACTTAGACTGTTGACTTGACCATAGCCGCGATTGTGGATAGTGCTCGATTAAGGATAACTATTGAATAGGGAAAGATAGAGACTGTAGATCGTAATAGAGAGTTAGTTTAGCAAGGATAGAAGACTCTATTGGGCGACTAAAGAAACTAATTATTTCATGAGAGTGAGTGGTGGCTGGAACTAAGTGAAGTTTTGGCACAACATAGTATAATTTTGTTCGTTTGTTTAAAATCCAGTAGGCATTATACCCAGACAAAAAAAGGTCATAAAAAAGTAAAGGAAGGCGGACAGAGCATGATATTAAGAGACTAATAAGGGTATTCGAGTGATTAAATGACTGACGACGCACCATCTTGGTGTTGCGGTGTTGACAGTACTCAAAAAATTGAACAAACAGTAGTAAATAGGTTTGCGGAAACATTAAGCATACACATTGTTGGGAGCAAAACCCTAGGACTCTGAATCACACTGTGACCGTTTCTCCAATGTCGCATAGTCCTATCTCTTCTCCCCAGTGCAGCCCTTCAGCTTCAGCAACCTTTTTGAACCGCTGGGGAGGCTCGAGAACAGGCTCGAAGTTCGCACTGATACCGCCTCTTATAGTACCATAATGCATGCCGATGCTCCTCTTGCTCTTGATATCTTTGTGCATGGCTACAGAGTCGTCAGGCGAAGAATGCTGAGCGGACAGCGCTGAACGAGGCTGGTAGCAGCCAATGGGCAGTAGCGCCAGATCAAAAGGTCCGTACAGCTCACCTATCTCGGCGAATGCTGGGCACGGAGGATGAGGGGCTTCGTGGTGTGAGGGCTGGTCGTCGGATGTCACTCCGCAGTATCCAGTGTCGCCCGCGAAAAATAGTCTTTTGCCGCCCTCATCAGGCTCTTTGACAATCCAGCTGCACCACAATGTCCCGTCAATGTTCCAGAGTGCTCGTCCACTGCGATGCTGTGCGGGTGTGCATATCAAATCTACACTTCCGACCTCGGTTTCTAGGTGTATCGGGTCCCACCAATCTAGCTCAGTCACTTGTTCGGGTTTTATGCCTACACCCAAACCGACTAGAACCTGCTTCACGCGCAATCCACAGAAAAATTTGACATCTCCCTTCTGGCTCACTAGTAGTTTTCGAAGGGTTTCTGAATCGAGGTGGTCATAATGGTCGTGACTAATGCATACGGCGTCTACCTCGGGCAAATCCTCAACGTCGCATGGTGGTGGAGAAAAGCGGACAGGTCCTACCATACCGTATGGACCGGCCCTATCACTGAACATAGGGTCTATAAGGATCCTTATACCTCGCGAGTGGCCGTTTGTTGCGGTGGTTTCGACCAGAAAGCTGGCATGTCCAATCCAAGTAGCTTTCAACCCATGGCTATTCTGTCCCCAATCCGGCCTGCGAATCTCCACCAGTCCAAGGCGATCCGTCGGTACCGGCACAAAATTTTTGGATGTGCTCCATTTAGTTTTCAAAAGACCTATCAGTCCCGAAGACGCGTATGAGGGCCAGGGATTTTTAAATGACGTTGGAGGATTCCCAACATGGTGAGGAGGCGGGGAGGTATATGATTCCGGGCGGAGTGGGGGAAGCGGGGTTAAAGTCACACCAGATGCAGCAGCCATGATTTTGGTATGGGTATGAGACCTGGAGGTTCGAGCGAGGAGGTAGTGACGAACATACTGTAAGGAAGGAATGGCGGTGGTGGTAATTAATATCAATGATGTCGAGATGTCGGAGTTTAGCGGAGGAATGTTGAGGGCAGCGGAGGAATGATTGGCCGAATTTTCCGAGGTGTGCTAGCTTCAATCTTTCTATACGTGATGCGACACGAGACATGCAGTCAACAGAGGATGTAGTGGTGCTTTATGAAGACAAAGTTGAGGAATGCATATTTTTTGGAAGTGACGACAGGTGCTCTTGCTGCTAGCGATTCCATCTAAGGCAAAGACCAACCAGTTGCCCCGTAGAGACCGTAACATCAGTATTAAAAAATTGACTCCCCATCAAATGCCCAAAAAGTTATATTGAAGATTTATCTTGATAGATACATCATTAATGCTAGAATAAGTCACCTCCGTCCTTTCTCATATCTCATATCTTATGGAGTAGCATTCAAAAGTCCCTTTATTATTTTGTACAGCCTAACATCCTGCAAATCCCCCTTTCCATCCCTGATTTGTGATCTTTAGAACTTTGTTATTTGGAGAATTAAGTTATGTTCGCGACGCATGCTAGAACGCCTCAAACGTATATGAAAAGGCTATCCTCTAGTTCTTCCTAGCAATCTGACAGTGCTATAAGAGTTGCATATACACAGCCTATAGTTGAACCCTGATACGCCAATGAAAGCCATTGCTTGTTTGAGGGTTTCCCAGCGGAATCACAGAGGCATCTCGCAATGGTCTTCACGTTTATTCGCAACTCATTTCGCAAGTGAAACATTATTTATTTATCATTAGAAGTTACGACATAACAGACGAGTCCATACTTCCTTTTCCCTTTTTTTAACCACGCAAAGCGCACAAAAGCATTACTTTACGGGAGTTCCTTCTGGACCTTGACAACCCAAGCGCCGCGCTCGATGGTGTTGATGAGGATGAATCCAGAGGGGTAGCCAGCGTACGAAGACCAAGTTCCAACGAAAGCAATGCTACCACCGCCCTCGAGGTTGTCATCCTCTGGGTAAACGTCAAACATGGCAACCTCGCGGACGCCACGGCCGGTCGGGTCGCTGGGGATACTGGAGATGTCGAGAACACTGATACCGGCGCCGTAGTTGCTCTGGTATGCGTACTTGCCGTACACATATTGATTGTGATCGATTACGGTGCGAGGTCTGTTTGTTTTTTAAGTCAGTAGAGTTCATGTGAGGTTGTGTAGACGTGGGGACATGGTAGTGGTGTAGGCACGTGACCCAAATATGACCACGTGACTCGTCCGTTCATTACCACTCTGAACGTCTGTGGGAACTTTCTTCTAAACATTTTCCAACTAGGCTTAGGCAGCCTAAGGAGTACTCTTTAAAGCGTCTAATACTGTAGAGAATCTGTACGTACCCTTGGTAGTATCCAGTTTGCTTGGGCCTCTCGAGGTTGCGGATATCCCAGATAAAGGTCGTGGGACGTCCATTGGCAGCCGGGCCGCGCTTCTCCTGCTCATCTAATTCATCATCGAGTACGAGATATTCTTGAAAGTCCGTGTTGAGGACCCAACCCTGGTGAGTGTAGGAAGCGCCTTCGTAGGAGGTGATGGAGATGATTTCAGGGAACGCCTTGTCGGTAAGATCGTAGATGGTGAGGGCATCCTCGTTATAACCGTAGCAGATCTCACGGCCAAGATACTTGGTGTGGGGTCCCTGATGAGGTGTTAGTCTGTGAAGCTTCTCGCTGATTTTGATACATCAGAAACATACTCTATAGATCAGGCACTGGGCGTCGTGGACATAGCCATCCTTGGACGCACATCCCGGACTCTTGACATTGGAAGGGTCGCTCATGTCAAGCATGTGAATGCCCGATCGGCAAGTGTCGTTACGGGGCTGAGCTCCAACGACATAGGCAAAGTTGGTCTCAGGGTTGGTCACGACGTTGTGCACGCGACCCAGGGGAAGATCGTTCCACCAGTCACTCAGGTCAGTGTCAGGGCTAAAAGTCTTGGGGCCTTTCTTGTAGTCAATGTCCAAGAGCTTCTTAAGGTCGAAGAATTGGACACCGTGACCAGGCTCTTCACTACCAACAACCAGGTAGTTGTTGAGAGTACGGAGTTCCCTCCAGCGACTGGGGGCAACGCCGGTGGTCTGGGGAAGACGCCCGAGGTAACGCAGTTGTCCGGCAGTGGTGATCTATGAGTCGTGGTCAGCAGTGTTCATATCACGTGTACCCAAAGACAGCTTACCTCTGCGAAAGCCGCACCGTCACCCTGGGCAATGATGGCAAACTCACGTCCATCATCGCTGACCCAACCCCAAGAACTAGATCCAAGACCGCTCACACTGCCGAGGTCGGTGTGCGAGAGGAAGTGGTGCAAGTTCATGTTGTTGCACTTGAAGCGAATGTTGTTGTTGCCTCGGAAAGGAACAGCCCATCCATCTTTGCATTGAGCAAAGGGCAACTCTGGATACAGAGGACCCTCGGCCGCATTCATGACGCCCATCTCCTCATCGTGGGATAGCTGTGCTGCCTTGGCTGCCATGATCTTCTCGTGCATCACTCCAGACTCGTAGAGCTCTGCGTGACGAGCGGCATCACGCGGGATTTCTTTCGCGGATCCAACTGCCACAAGGGCAGCAATTGCTGTACAGAACTTCATCTTGACAATGGAGCAGATTTTGGCAGATCTGTGGTACACAATCGAAATCAACAAGAGCGGATGTTCATGGCCTTTTAAACCTCATTTGAGGTCAACTCTTTCTAGCGCCGTAACCTCCACGGCTTGCAATTATCAACAACCACGCACAGCCCTATGTCTATCAGTCTAGTACACAGGCACAAAAGTCTTGGAACAGTCCTAGAACACCCAAAGATAGAAGGTGCTATATACCCACGTTGGTACCAAGATCGATAGGGTCCATTGATTCCAGGGATAGAACTCTTTGTATTAGTTCTATAGACAAGCACCTTCCATATCAACCTCCAGACGAAGACTTGGCAACATCCTCCGCCTACTCAAACGTCCATAGACGACCCTAGCGGTATTGCTTGGCAAGAGATTGCAGTGGAGTGGCAAAACCTGCAGAGGCCCGCCGTAGAACTCGCGATTTCGCCCAGTACGCATATAGAGTAGTAAGCGTTCCAATTCCGCTCATTCTCCATGGGCTATCCAGGGAACGAATCCCCACGCAACGGTAGTGGAGAGGAGTTGGAGGAGGTCCAGACTATCATTGGTAGATCGTAGCTTCGTATAGATCCACCGGTAATCAGGGTGCTTCTTGAATTGCTGTATGAGGAAGGTCGCGAGTGTAGTCTGACTGCAGGTCGTTATATGAAAGAGACGAGATCAAGAACCTTGGCGTCTTGGTATCTCTTGGAATTTAAAGTAGTCAGCAGTCCCGCGACCAATTTCCACTCTTGAGAAATGCTCCATGATTAGTGACCTTGCGGATAGCGACGACAAAAGACTAGGACGCATACACATTGGCCTGCTGTCGTGTCCCTTTGAAGTTGCTTGGTCAAGAGCATCAATAGCATATGATGCTAGCTGCCATGTATGGCGAAGGCTTCGCGAATAAGCATTGCTTACTACCTGGAGTCGGCAACACGGTTAATGAGCTGCAGCAAGAGTGCAGCAGGTATCCAGAAATAATCCGGCACAATGCTCGATGTGGAGGAACCTAATACATTGGAAGAAATCTGGAAGCCTTCGCCACGCCGTACTCACTATGTATCGCGTCGCTTTAAAGTGGCCGGCGACCAGGCTGAGCTTCACATCGGAAGTGATGGATGAATTCGGAAGGCCAAGGGCTGTTATCGAACATGATGCGAGAGTGTTGCGAGCGGCATTAAGAGAGATGGAAACACGTACACTAGCCCTCTCTTTATGGGGCGAATCCGCACAACATCTTGGCATGGATAAAAAACATCATGTGCTCGGTGTGCTTCGAAATTAGAGCTAATCAGCTCAACAAATAGCTCAAATGTGTTTGAAGTATCTCTCTCCCTCCGTTCTACAAGGTTTTCCAGTTCTGAGGATGATGGCTGAGTTGAATTTGGTCAAGACCACCGAAAGTCCTTATTCGAAGAAAGTATTGGTTCAACCTAGAACCGCATGTAGCCATTGAAATGCCTTACACTTGACCTACCACCCGGGTGTAGATATAGCCCGCACTCACAACACTTACTGCTCTACATATAACGCTTCGAGGGTCTCTTCCCCCTAAAATTATAGTCCTCTTAATAGTAAGTAGAATACTAGGATGGTGTTTTTATAGTTTTATTTTATTTTCCATGCCTTGCCCATAATATGTAGTATCACCTTAGCTAAAATGTTTGTGAGTGCGGGATATATTAACATCCGCGTGCCTACCTTGTTTGGCCTTTATCCTAGGGATCAGCCCAAGCGTCCAGGTTATCGGGATTCCAGCACGCGGAGCCTGGGAGTCATGTCCATGGTATGAAATTACTTCTCATGGGTACCTGGCAGTACATTGCATTCAGAGCTTGTTTGGGCTGTACCGGGTTTTGCATCACATGCAATTATTAGCATGCGCAATGTTAGAAGATAGATTTGGGTTTGCGATGACTTTTCACAGACTATTGAACCCCTGTAGAAGGACCACTTATAGCCGTCCCTGGTAATGTGAAAATAGCATTTGCTCTAGAAATCGTCTTTACGGTACGAAAAGTGGCTGAGGTATGGAGGAAGATTGCCTTAATCATTGAGTAACCCAAAACCAACATGCAGGCGAGAATAGCTCCGCTGGGAGCAAGCGCAGGTCTTTGGACTAAGAGGAGATACGTCTTTTGAAAATTACGCCATATAGCGCCGCCCTATGCATATGTATAATTACACGAGTATACAATTATCGGATAGCCAACCTAGTTGATCCTTGATCCACAACATTCTTTGGATTTTGATCTTGATTGCCTATTGTTTCCTTGCCGCTACAGCATCTTGTACGCTTTGAGTAGCACTGGGCCGAGGGGTTTGGCGGCTTATGGGCTCATCGGGAACCACGACATCGTCGAATTCGTCCTGGGAGATGACATTGATGGTGTAGGCGTCTGCGAAGGGCCGGTGTCAGAGATGGTATGACATGGCAGCTTTCATCACATACATATACCGACTACGAGAGCACAGATGGCAGTGCCGGTGATGGTGTTCTTGACCAAGTAGGGTGCTCGGGCACGGAGAAGGGCGGGATTCGCGCGCATGCGCTCGTCATAGTAGGTCGATCGGAATGGCCTGCTACAATGGAATGTTAGCTATGAAGATGAAAATTTGTGATGAGGAAGATATGAGGAAAGCGATATACTCACTAAGGCATGGTGGCGGTGGTGGCTCTGTTGGAAGTCGAACGATTTCCCAATGTTTTTCTGCGGGGAACGGGAGAGACGTCGCGATGCGAGGAGGCTCTTTGGGCGGGCACGTGCAACTAGTCTTGGCGCGCGGTGCCTGGTTGCAGCTTCCGTGCCTGTGATCCTCCCACGCGCGACTTCGCAACCATACCATCATTGATAGACACTCGACCAGCACCACACTGTTTCCACTGACTGAATTCAAAATCTCCATCTCTCCTGTGGCTTTGGTCTCCGCTGGATCTAGTACTTAGTTCTCTGGGGATGAGGGGAGTCTTAGAGGTGGTGTTCGCAGACAAGACAGGTTGATCAGGGCTTTGTTGCTGCCCTCTCTCACCAAGTGGTTGGGAACGCGCGCGTGCGTGGACGGACAAGTACAGTCATCTCCATCTCATTTTGCATTGTACTGCACCGCGAGACACTACACATCGAAACCCTTTGCTCGCAATCATGAGCCAGATCTTGGATCAACTCGAAGCGGCGCGCAAACTGGCTCTGAGTGATGGCGCCAACTACCCCAACATCATCCCCGGCGTCTTACCCATCGTCGGCGCAAACTCCAACGCGAGCATCGAGGTGCGCCGGTGGGGGGCAGACTTTCTGCAAGAGGCATTTGCTTCACCTACATGGCCGCCGGAAGTGAAGGAATCGCGCGCGTTGGGAGTGTTGGAGTCGTTGAAGGAATACCTGGAAGTCGTGCAGGACAGGGCCGTTATCAAGAATGCCATCCTGACTGCTGCTACTATTTACCCCTTGATATACAGGCATACGTGAGTATTTCCCCCAAAATTGCACAATACAAGATAGAACAGAAAGCTCGGTTTCCCCGCAAAGACTCCATCCTGCACCTTTTGTTAGCAGATCACTTTCTTATGTCCATGTGTCTTCAGTATCGCAGATCCAAACGACAGCCACACGTGGCAACTCATGCAATCTATAAAATTGAACATCCTACAACGAATGGATGCAGCTCCTTCGGGAGTGCGGATATGCTGTGTCAAATTCCTGCAGCAGGTCGTTTTGACCCAGACCCCCGGAATGGTCGACCCCAGGGTGGGTAGTAACCTGTTGCAACATATACGTTCTTCTCGTGCTGATATTTTGATAGCGGCCAGATCCCAACGACACCTCCCTCGCCATTCTCCCACGAAACCATCCTCTATTGCCGTATGGAAACCTCGAGGCCGAAGGCCATGGGCTGCTCGATCGGATGTTGGACATCATACATGGTGATCACAGGTTAGATAAATCACACATATATGCTGGTATGGCTCTGATGGAGGACAGTGACGCATTGCTGGTAACTGCTGTGCTCAATACCTTGGGTATCTTGATCCAGCGTCGCCCGATAGCTGCAAACAAGATCTTGCAAAGTTTACTCAACTTCAACCCGCTGAAACTCGCCAACTCGCCCATGACTCCTAAAAACCGAGTCATAATGAAGTCGCTTGAAAGAACAACTCGAGCGTTATTTGTGAACATCTTGAAGCGGTAAGATGACCCCTGTTTGCCCAACACGCCTGTCTAACTTTGTGTTCCAGGAATCCTGATAGCCCCCACACTGGGCGCATACAACAATATCTGGAACGCATGCATCGCATGCGACTTGATGTCTTTGACGAATCTTCTCGAAAGAGACCCGCGCCAGCAGAACCTACCGATGGGCTTGATGCAGCCAAACGGCAGCGCTTGCGCGCAAATGTGCCCCCAGCCCCTACAACAGTCCCTGTGCTCGCACCTCCACCTGCCACTACACTACCTCCGGGCCCAGTGTCGAGTCGCCAATTATTCACTTTGACTTCAGATGCTGGTGCAGCAGGTTTCGATGTGCAAGCCTTTACGGATCCCGAACAGCTGGTTAATCTGACTGTGCGGTTACTGCAAAGTGTTGACGAATCTCAACTCGGTAAAGCTATAAATGTAAGTAAGAAATGTTGTATCCATGGAGAGAAAGACATGTCCTGGGTGGTCTATACAGATGCTTTTGGTTCACATTATGTGTTTCCATTGGGATATCATAAGGACATCCATTACACCCAGTTTGCCACTGGGATTGGATAAATGCTAACATTCATCACACAGGTGGTTCGTTCTCGTTTTCTTAGTCTCACCGCAACAGCCTCGGGGGCTCCTGCCGCCTCCGCGTCTGTTCCAGTACCACAGTCTGCTGTTGATGATGAAGAGGACTATGAACCAGACTTTGAGCCCGAGGATGCGGAACAAGTCGAAAACAGCTTGGACAGTCTTGGTCCTACGGGTCCGTTAGAGCCTCCATCGACGTCGCTTGCTCCTTATAAACTTCCCGAAGCACCGCCACTTACCGAACAAGAAGTCCGACAGTACGGCGAAGTGTCAGTCCGTAACGCTTTCGGAATGCTAGGTAGTATTGATGAAAAAGACAAGGGTAAATCCACCAAAGTGGGATTCAATAGGTTGGCCGGAAGCGACTACGGTCGAGATTCTTGGATAACCATATTGTCTCGGCTGGCTACGCGAACAAGTGCAGGATTGGACGATCCTGATGAGGGGATCAAGGACGAATTTGCGGTCAAGAATATCAAAGGCAACTTCTCAATAAGCGATGCTGTAAGAGACGGGCTATACACATACATCATGTATGACTGGAGAAAACGCATCGATATTGCCATATCGTGGCTGACGGAAGAGTGGTACAACGATAACGTCCTCCGGCAATCTGCCAAAATCGCCGCAAAAACAGGGAGCTTGAATGGCAACACTGATTCTAGCATCCCAATACCCAAAAGCAACTACGAACGCTGCGCTCTTCGTCTCATTGATGGCATGTTGCCGTTCGTCGAACATACAGACAAGAGTTTACTCCGTTTTATTTCCGAACTACCAAAGCTGGACCACGACATTCTGTCGCGCCTGATTAAAATGTCTGAAGACCCCGAGCGTATTGATCTGTCATGCAAAGTACTTCAGTATTTGCACATGTTCCGACCACCCGTGCGATCCCTTGTGGGCGATATACTTTTGGAGCTGTGGAAGGTAAACCACCGCGCCAGACCAAGTGCGGGGAAGCTGTTGAAACACTATCGACCCGATGTTGCACTGGAGGATACAAATGGCACATTAGCGGTTGATGGTGGAGAGGTTAAGGTGGAACATACAAACGGTGCTATGCAACAAGTAGCGGCTTAAATGCCCGCTGTGGGATTGGCGAATAAGCTGGGAGGCGTTTTGATGGGTGGCTCGCTTCTGCTTCACGGCTGATGAGTGTTTTGAAGAATGATATGTATATTATGTTATGTACCTGCACTGGAATAGGGGCTTACTCTTTAGAGGGTCTAGGCACGGCGCTCAACGGATATGAATAACTAAGAAATGTATTTTCAAAGCCGACCAGATTGTGTGGAAGGTGCAAGATTGTGTTTGTGGAAATGGAACCTACGCGTTTTTTCTAACTCAATTTTTTACTACATAACAGGATATACAGATACAGACAGCAACGTCTACTCGAAAAAACTCCACGCAACTCCCCGAAAACCACTAACAAGAACAAAAGGAAACGAGGCAAACCACATTCTAACCCCCCTTTCCTGCAACGCTCAACCGCCACTCGCTCCAAACCTCACCAACCAACGCATTCACTCCCCAACCTCAGGCTTCCGCCCAACCAACAGCATAAACGGCGTGAAGATGCCCGTAATGCCGCCATCACGGTTACCCCACGCGCACTGCTTGCACGTCTCGAGGGCCTCAATGTCCTCGTCGGCCACGAGGCCTAGCTTATTGCCAATGCTGAGGAAGAACGAGGTAGCGTTCACGACGGGGGTCTTCATGAGGAAGACACGCATCCAGTCGGCCCAGGACGTGTGCGTTGCGTGTGTAAGATCGCCGGCCATTGGGTACCTTTTTTCCCACTTCTATCAGCAAGTGTGCAAGTATGAGAAACGAAGTCCACGCAAAAGCCACGAACGAACGAACAACTCAAGACAGAAAAACAAACTCACCACCAAGGAACCCGACTCCTCCCCGCAATCCCCCCATCCACGACCTCAACCACAAACCCCACCCCCCTCAACGCCTCCTCACACTCCCTCTCACTATTCAAATACGTCACCCCACCCCCCCTCTCAATACAATTCCGGATCCTGCGATGCTCGTCATTCCCCTCATCGTACTTATCCGTCATGCACCACTCGTACGTCCCGAACCTACCCCCAGGCTTCAACACGCGGAAAATCTCCTTATACGCCGCTGATACGGGTCGCGCGTGGCATGTCGCTTCCATCGCGTACACGCTATCGAACGTGTTGTCGTCGAAGGGGAGGTTCGTGAAGTCGCCCTGGATGAACTGCGTCTTCCCGTACAACTCCTCCGTTACTTCACCATACACCCACTTCTTCCCTTCCTTCCCATCAACAACCCCCCCAAGCCTCCCCCAAACCCCGCTCTCCCTCGCCGCATTCTCCGCCAACGCGCAATGATACGCATTCAGCGTAACCCCCGTGACGTGCGCGCGTGTGAAGACGGCGATTTCGCGCGCGGGAGCCCCGACGCCGCACCCGGCGTCCAAGACCTTTGTGCCCGGTCGGATCGAGGTGAGCAGCGCGAGGTAGTGCTCGTGGCGCGCCATGGCGGTGGCCCAGGATTCGTGCGGCTCGAAGGGGCAGTAGTGGAACCGGGTGGACCAGCCCGAGATGTAGTTGTCGGTTACGAGGTTGTAGAGGCTGCGGGGGGTGTTAGTTTTGAGGGGAGGAGAGGGGGGTTTAAGGGGGGGGAGGGGGGGGGGGGTTGGAAAGGGGAGAAGGGGAGGGAAAGGGGAGTGGGTTTATCCAGGGAATTGTACAAATCTAAGCTCAACAAGAAATCATAAAGAAATCACACAAAACATACTTATTCGACACCTCCTGCGCCGTAACATCTTCCTTCGCATCGCGCTCGCCCGGTCGGTCCGTCTTCATATCTGCCGTACCCCAGACATCGCGGTACCGTTTCCCCGCGTTGGGACCTTTGAGGTGTTCGATGTCGGCGGTTGTGTCGGTTTTGTTGTTGTTGTTGGTGGTGTTGCTCGGGGGGGTGGTGGTGGTGGTGAGTTTGTTGATGATGTTCATGTTTTTTTTGTTGGGGTTGGTTTTTGTGGTATGGTTGGGGGGAAGTGTTGGGTGAAGAGAAGGAGATGAAGAAAAAGGAGAAGAGGAAAAGTGTTTGTGTGAAGATAGAGGGTAGTGGTTAATTAGACAAAAGAGAAAGGGATAATAAGGTGTATGTATGGGTGGAAGTATGGAGGTTTGGACGTGAACGTAAACTCAGTAAGCGTTGTTCTTTTTTTCTTCTTTCTCTCTCTGTTTTTGTCTTTCTTCGGCATGTGAGGAATGAACGAACAAACACAATTCATTCTCTTCTCTTCGATCTTGTCTAGATCTCTTGTTTCTGCCTTCCCCCGCGCGTTACTATTCACACCGCAGATATAACCGGCGGAAAGCGTCAGACACACTCTCTCCAGTTCTCAACAACTATCCAAACAGAATTCATCCATCTCCCCTCAAACATTACTCTTCCTCCTCTGTGTATGTACCCCGTCCTGCGCGCTCTTTCAATTCCCTCCCCCCCCTCGTCCACAACGTACGTTTCCGGCCTTAACCCAACCCAACCCAGCACCTCGGACCCCCATCTTTCTTCCATTCTCCCGTTACTATTATCTCCAACTTGTTTTTCCAGAGTCGGATGGAGGCGGGAAGCATTGTACTGTATGATGCAGATTGTCTGACAGTACATGCCGGGGCTTCGTATTGTTCGCCTTTTCTCTTTCTTTCTTTGTCAATGTAGGTCAAACCGCAACCGCAACGTTACACAAGCCCAGGTCTTTGGGATTGTTAGAGAGGGGGACTGGAAAGATATGTAGTACAGTACAGTACACTATGTATGTATGCACGAAACAAACGCAGCAGCTATGCTATGCATGAAGAAGAAAGAGAGAGGTAAGAATGAGATGGTAGTAATAAAGTGAAAAAAAAGTGAAAACGAGAAGTCACCAAGGGATATATGTAGCTCAACTGAAGAATCGAAACAGGTACTGTCGTGGGGAAAAAAAATTCTGGGATTCATTCATCCTTCTATCAACCACTCTGACTACATACATGGCTACATATATGTATCAACCACCAAGAAACAACACGTAAACGACCGACCGACCCTGCGAAACCTGCCTTCTAAATTTCTACACCGGTTCCTTTTTCTTTCACCTAGTTTCCCCTGCACCTATCGGTGGCTTTATCACTCCACTTCTTTGTTGTCTTCCCACGTCGTTTGCACTTGAACACACATACACGTGACCTCTCCACCACGCAACTACACAGACGATCTGACTCCCCTACCCGCTTCTACAACCAGAGACCGCCCCGTCGTCTTCATCGTCGTCGTCGCCTGAGATACATAAGCACCGGAAAAAAACGCCGAAGAAAAAGAATCCCATTGAAATGCCTGACCAGATTGAGAACAATGCCAAAAGAAGACAAAGACGGAAGTTTCAAAATACGTGTACATTCGCTTGCTTTATGTAAAATTTTATTTTTTTCTTCGTTATCATATGTGGGGAGGAAAAAGACACTTTACTGCGAATGCATCTTCTTGATCTGGTTGGCACCCTCGTACAGAGCACGGTCGACGGCTGCGGCGACGGTAAGCGTACCACCAATGACGGCGCATAGACCGACAAGGAAGCTGGAGAAGGTCTTGGTGCGCTCTTCGCGGTTGACGACTTTCATCGGGGAGATGTCCTGAGTGATGTTAGCATGAGCACTTGCCTGCCCTCCATGAGGTCTGTGGTAGAAGATTGACGTACGTATGAGAAGAAAACGCCCGGGATTCCACCACGAGCGTGTATCCTCTCCTTGTGGCCGGCTTCCTCGTCGGAGCCGCCATGGAGATCCCGCTTGTGCGAAGTAACCGAATACTGATGCGTTTCCACGCTGCCCTTGTAAGTGTGATCAATGGTGGCACCGAGAACATCATCGTGCTTGGCCGGTATGGAAGTTTGCTTCTCCCAGCCCAAAGGCAGATATGCAGTGCTAACCACCTTAATGAAATACATGAAGTTGTACGCCTTCTCGTTAGTCTGCTGTTCGGTATTGTCCAGGGGATTGATGTGGTGGTTCGTCCATCCGCCAGGGCCTGTGTTCGCATGCTTGCGGTTCATGTCCGCAATGACAGCCTCACTGAGTTGCGGGCCGAATCGGAGGTGGTTAATCTTGTGGGTGAAAGTGTGAGACTCGTCCTTGAAGTAGTTGTCAAGATCGTGGACGTGGAGGTTGCCATTTGAGAACGACTTTCCAGGCGCAATGTGGAAGTTTCCAATGACTTTATTGACCCTGATGCTTCCCTCAAGACGGCATCCCTCTTTGCGCTGTTCGTCGAGGTGCTCGGCGTAGTGTTCGCGCTCACACTGTTCCACACCTTCGCCGCGACCAAATGACCAAGAGATAGAGGCGTAGGCATCACGCACTTCATCGCAAGTGTTGCAGCAGCCGGGTTTTATAGCGCCTGCGGGAGCAGGTGCACCGAAACATTCACCGCAGTAGTTGGGATCGAGATGTGTGGCTTCCTCGGCATGACTATGTTCTAGTTAGCAAAGCAAAGTGACAAGCGCGAGGGTTGCTCACAGATCTAGTGATTTGACTTCGATAACCTGGCTTCCCTCGCTCTCGGGCGTCAAGCGGACCTTGTTCACACCGTGGCTGACACCCATCTGCAACTCTCCAGAGACATCCATGACATCGAGCGTGAGTAGTCCGCATGGCATGCGCGGGAATGTGATGTTCATCGCAATCTCCATCCTCTCGCCTCTTCCTTTGTCAACCACCAATTCAGGCCTCACAGTCACCCTCCGGAAATCCGCCCATTCACTCCATGTCAAGTACAGAATCACAAGTATACTAGTGATGGTGATTATCCCGCCGGACGTTGTTCGAATTTTGGCATCCTCCACAGTCTTGGTAAAAGCGTCCAAGCGCCCGAAGCGCGATTTGGCCGGCATGATTGTTCAATCGAGGTTGATAGGAATACTGGGGAGTTGAGGTGTAGGTAGCTATGATATCCGAGCTTGGTGCGGAGTTTAATCTTGGGGCTCGAAAATAATCGGGTATTGCCTATAGAGGTCCGTTGGAAGGCTGCGTGGAGAAGTGAGCTATTTCAGTGAAACTCTTACAGTGTAACTATTTGGTACACGCGAGTCGCTCTCTTGCTGAAACTGGAGACTGAGAATTGCGCCTGTCACCGGGGCAATTGCTCGTGATAGGAGAAGATTTAAGGAATGAGAAGTGCACGATGTGCGCTCAAGGTGTCTGTACCATGATATAGGGAAAAAAGAAAGGTGTCGTGATGTAGCCACCGCAAAGGTCTCGGGCTGATTAAAGGACACATGTATGCGATCTGGAGGTGAGTTCTGAGACGCAGGGGTCTAAATCCAATTGGGATTAGCGTGCACGTGGCGGAGTTCACTGCCGACTGCAGTTGCTTGGTGGGACTACTGCGGCTTTCCCGGAGTGACCAAACCCACATGAACACGCTTCATAGTTTATCATCATCACACAATGCAAGTCGAGCAGAACCACAGAGTTTATGTTGATGCACTGCGACATCGATCCGAATAACCATTAATTATATAGCAGCAGGGGGAATCATATACGTAAAAAGCGATTATATATAAGAAAAAATGGCAGTCAATCCTCCACCAGCGCCTTTAATGCGACTTTCTCTGCGCGTTTGCGAGCGCGCTATCCAGTGCCGCTTGGATGTCGACATGGAACAGCGGCCGGTTCAAGCCTTGTACAACAGCAATCGTAGATGTTTTGGTCTGAACCGCACCGTACGCCTTGCTGTGTGAGATTTGCTTATCCAATGACTCTTCCTCGGAACTGGGCGATGAGGCTCCTGCGCGTTCCTCGATGCCATCATCCGCCTCAGGATCGCGTTGTGCAGCTGCTTTGAGAGCCTTTCTATTTGCTCGAGCTTCAGCTTCTGCCGCAGCACTGTGGGAACCACCAATCTCGGCAACGCTGAAGATAGGTTTCCAGCGATGAACCTCAGAGCCTTCAGGGTCTGGCGTGTAGTATCCGAACCCGGCCGCTGCGAGCGCTCGCTTGGTCCAGCGGTTGTTGACATGGCAAAAATGCCAATCCACGGTGTCTGGGGCGGCGTAGCGGTCCAGCTGGTTGCGAACGTCAATCAAATTCTGAATTGACGTAAGATCAACGTTGTCCACGGCTGAGAAGTCGAGGATAATTGCTTTGAGCGTGGGCCGATTATCAGTCTCATCAACCACTTTACCCTTCCTTGGTCCTGGGTCATTCCACGGACGATCCTACTACAGTTAGTCTTTGTCTCGGTGTATGTAGTGATGGATAACTTACCCCTGGCCTGCCGTAGGTGTTCGGGTTCGTGCGGCGAGTTCTCTGGAAGATAGTCTGTACAAGCTCATCCAGATAGTGGTTTGCGTTAGGATAGAAGAAGCCAACTGTGAAGCGATATACAAAGATGCCCGGGTAGGGATCCTCCAGTTCGATCATAGGGTTGCTGCCATCATTGTGACTGATGGGCAAGAATGCACTTCGGACCGAATCCTGAGCATCCACGGGGTTTCGACGAGGTGAAGGTCTCTCCACTTCTTTGTCGGTCTGGTTCGGGTGGAGCAGGTGGTCGCCAACAACGGAGTGAATCTTGGCCCTTCCGAGGAATTGGCCTCGCGCTTTGAAAGTTCTAAACCACCACAACGCTGCTGAGGTTGCAACGGTGACATAGATACCGATTTCAATGGTGGTGAATACGGTCACTGAAACCAGTCAGACGAGCTTCTTATTATATTTTGAGCGACAAGACTTACCAATGACACCGGCAAAAAAGATAACCACTTCCAGTGGTGAGATTCGCCAGAACTGATAAACGGTATTTGGAGGAGTAATCAAATCCAGAACTGCATGAATAATCACAGCAGAAAGTGCGGCGTTTGGAATATACCAGAACATAGCCGGGAGAGCATAAATTGCAAGGAGGACAACAAGAGCGGTAATCACACCAGCGAATGGCGTCCTGACACCGGCTTTGGACTTGATGGCAGTACGAGAGAAGGAACCCGTGGCAGGGTAAGCACCCAAGAACGGACCCAGGACATTGGTGACGCCAATAGCTACAAGTTCTTGTGAAGGGTCAATGGTGTAGTTGTTGACTCGGCCGAAAGACTTTGAAATCGAAATGTGTTCAATGAGGAGCACGATGACAGTCGACGGGAGTTCGCCTATGAAGGATTCAATGATCGGCGTGGTGATGGGGGGCACCCTGGCATGCTTGAATCCTCGAGGAACGTTTCCAAGAACGGAGAATTTCGGCTTCTTGCGGTGGTGTCGATTCGCGAGATAGCTAACGAGTACGTAGAGAAGAATAACAAAGGCAGTTCGAAGAGTGCTGACGAAGAAGAATGCCTTTGCTCGGCTCGGGTACCGTTTTGCCAGGAAGGTGCAGGTGGTGCGGATGGCATACAGAAGGAAGAGCGCCGTCAACCCGACAGCGGCATTGAGATTCGACCGTCCGAGATGCTTCAGGATGTTGATGAAGACCAGGTAGGGAGCATCTCGAGTGGAAAATCCTGTGATACCCATCATGGCTGGGACCTGGCCCACGGCGATGTTGATTGCTGAACCTGTCATGAAGGCTGAAATAGCAGGCAGAGTGATAAACTCGACGATCCATCCCATGCGGACCAGGCCCAAGAACAAGACAATGGAACCTGATATCACGGCCAGCGAGGACGCAATGAACTCAGGGGGAGTATGGGGCAATTTCTTGGTTGCGGCAATGACGACGTTTCCGGTGACTGTTGATAACACGGCCACGGGACCGATGGTAATATCTTTGGAGGTGGCGAAAAACCAGTAGATCAGCACCCCCATGAAAGACGAGTACAGTCCGAACTCAGGAGGAAGCTGGGCCAGCTTTGCGTATGCCATGCTCTGGGGGACAACGACTGCACCGACGGTGATACCGGCCACCAGATCGCCAATAAGCCACTGGACGTTGTAGCGAGTAATCCATTGCAGAAAGGGGAAGAGGTGGATAATGTAGTTGAGAATCCCTTGGCCGGTTGGCAAGACCTCGTGGAGCCATTCGAGAGCGGTGGGCTCCTCCTCGACGTAGGTGTTTGCAGAGTCGACGGAGAAGACACTCTCGCCACGCGTGACACGGTCGTCGCCCGTCTCGTGGCGGTAATGCAGGTCGATGCCTAGGACTTTGGCAAGGCCATGGCCTATCTTGGTACTGGTGGATGGCATAACAGAAGATGTCGGACAAGCTTCAACAAGCTACCCAGGACACGAACCCGGTGCTTGGGATATATATGTAACTAGCTGGACAAGGCGAGGATGCTTCTGCGGCGTGTGTTCACAAGACGAAGAAAAGCCACAAATGAGGGTGGAGGAGCAAGGGGGACGAGGATTGGCTCCGTGGCAATTGGTGAATCCGAGGGGGATATTGCGTGACAAGCAGCCGGTCGTCTAAGAGTGCAAGCGTAGTACAGCTTCACAAGCTGGCGCCGCGTATACGAACCTCGGGGCTGGAAAGGGAAGCAAGCCGTGACGGCACGTAGACCAACGAGGACGAGGGAGGAAGAGAGACGTGCACGTAGGGGGGGAGAAGGGAGTGGGATTGCAGGCTATGTATGTATGTACATGGAAGTGATTGCTAAAAAAGGGACATGAATGTGCGGAACTAGGTGGTAGCTTATTATTAAGACAGCCGGGTTGAACGAGGGTGAAAGGGTGGAGAACGTGGAGCGGTTGAGCAGGTCCATGATGTGCACAGTGTGGTGGTAGGTACTGTACATTGTACTGGAATGGCAGGCCGATGTATCGGCAAGATGCTTGGGAGTGAATGCTAAGCGGACTGTCACCGTCGGATGGAGCTTGGGACGGCAGCGAGCAGGGGTGGCACCGCGGCGGGAAGCGATAGCGTGGGCGCCTGGCCAATGATGCGCCACCGTGAGCAATTGCGTGCTCGAAACCCTCGATGTCGTTTTAGCAGGGCCATGCCGCCATGTCTTAGTTTTTTCTCTTCTTCTTCGCCTCTGACGTACTCGCATTACCCAAAGCCCCATTTAAATCCCTAAACAACCTCGTGGGTTTGGCCGCAACCGGTCGAGATGCATCCTTCCTCCGATCTCATCTGCCGGAGCCTTGGGATTCCGATCCTTCCACGATTCCACGCAACATGGCAACATACATACTTGTACCTATCGTAATCTGTCCGTCATTGCGGTACCCTGCATGCAGGGCTGGCGGGAGTGCCAATGGTACTGGAACCGAATCATCTTGATAATCAGGAACAATCCAATTCCGTCGTATGTACCATGCACAGAGTTGCCATCAAGTCTCGTCTCTCCGTGCACTGTACAACATTTGGCCCAACTCACCTGTAGTCGTACATCTACTGCATGCATTGTTATCCTTACCTAGTACTTACGAGTGAACTTGTTCTGTAAAGAGTGTTGATATATTGGGAACTTGAATGCTACAATGTAGCCTGCGTTTCTTATGCTACGTAATTCATTGTCTCCTCGGAGAGTGTTCAGAGGGCTTCTACGAGACCGTCTCCTCTACTTTTTGCTCTATTTGTTCTCTGATTCTGAATCGAAGCAAAGCCATCAGCGCTTTTTCTCACATCCTGAGCATATGTGGTTGTGGTCAACTACAGATACAATTGCGCCGCACGCGCAGCAAACCCACGTACATAAGTTCCGCCATTTCCAGGTGCAGGAATTCCTAGTAATAGATTTATCTGTAAGAGTATTTTCTTTCGTAGATTGTTCAGTTTCTCTTTATTTCCCAAGAAGCAGTTTTGAGAGAAAAAATATCTCAAGTACTGAAGTGCTTGTTCATTATGTAGACACTGCTCACGTCATGAGCCTTCCAATGTCGTGTCTAAGCATTTGAACAAGGTTTAGTGTGGTCTCAGCGGCTTTTGTTTTCTTCATGTCACATCACGGCTAGAAAACGAAAGAAAGTGATACACATTTTCACGATAAACAATCAGTACTACCTTACAAAATGTATTTTGCATAGTAGATCTGTCAATGTGGAAAACGACGTCAACTGATTCATTAGCGTAAACCAAAGAGGTCCGTGCCAGGCATCACCGCGTTCCGAAAAGGGAAAGTGGACATCACCTCCACCGGTTCGGGGAAGACCAACCGTCCATAAACAAACCACAGCCACAAGACTACCATACCACACACCATGACGAACCTCGATCTTCTATTAAACAAGGGGCCTTCGGGAAATGTCGAGGAAGGCCTCAATGAATTGCGCTATACAATCCTTACCCAGGGCATTCCCGCCAACAATGAGGGCATGGTACGTATCTACTTATCTACTCTGATCGTCCCAATCCACACCAAACTAACATTCTGCCTCTCCTCTTTTAACAGTCCGACCTCCGCATGTACATCTGGCTGATCCTGCTCAACGCCCCACCATTGCGAACCGACATCTACCTCGACCTGGTCCGACAAGGCGCGTCGCCGGCGCACACCAAGATCCAAAACGACGCGTTCCGCACATTCCCCAGCGACCCTCTGTTCCGGCGGCGCGTCACGCAAAACAGCATCACGCGCGTGCTCAACGCCGTGGCATGGCGGCTCAACGATGCCCACGAGGCCCGCGTCAACGGATGGCAGTCGCCGCCCACGCTGTCCGAGTTCGGCGGCAGTCCCACGGATACCAGTACATGGCGGCGTACGTCGGTCGGAGTGGGAGGAGGAGGAGCAGGAGGGACGACGAAACTGAACGGGCCTACGATGACGGACGGAGCCGCCGTGTCGGTGAGCGCCAACGACGCTGAGCAGATTGGCTACGTGCAGGGCATGAACGTGCTGTGCGGGCCGTTTCTGTACGTCGCGCGCAGCGAGGTGGAGGCGTTCACGGGCTTCGAGAACCTGATTACGCGAGAATGTCCCGGCTACGTGCGCGGCGCTATGGACGGCGTGCACAAAGGCGTGGCACTCGTGGATCGCGTCCTCGACGCCGTGGACCCGAAACTGTATGCCCACCTCGTCGACAAGAACCTCCCCGCGAAGCTATGGGCGTTTGCGCCTGTCCTGACGCTGAGCGCGTGCACGCCGCCACTGCTCGAGGTGCTGAGGCTGTGGGATTTCTTGTTCGCGTATGGACCCCATCTTAATATTTTGTGCATTGTTGCTCAGCTAGTTTTGGTCCGGGGGAATATTCTGGAGAGCAAGAAGTAAGTCTTGAAACCCTCAAACTCTCACTCGAAAAGGTCCTAATGCGACGTGTTATCAGCCCCGGTCCCCTGGTACAAAAACCTCCGCCGCTCAACGCCGAGCGCATCATCTCGGTCGCCACGAGCCTCGCGAGCAAGATCCCAGAAGACTTGTACGAAGACATTATTCACCACGCCAAATGAACCTAAAAACCCGATAGAGAAGAATTGGCGCACAGGTTTCACCATCATTGACGACTTTCACGACTTTTCTTTATCATGACGGGGGGTGAGAAAAGGGGGTTTTTTCAATTAAAGAGAGAAAAGGAGTTCTTTTTTTACAGGCGTTAGGTGATGAATGATACCAAAAGCATATGAAATATTACGATTGATGTACGCACGGAGGATTCACGACAGAGCTCAGGAGAAGGACAAGAGAGTGATGCTGCTTTTGTTATGCAGCAAAAATATCGAAGAAATATAAAGGATATGCATTCATTTCACTCACTCATTCATTCCCATCCACCAAACCACCAACAACATTATATCTTTCCATCCAGCACTGACAACTCAACCTCGACCGAAGAAAAAAAGAAGCGAAAGCAGACACCTAACAACAAAAATGAAGAAAGAACACAATCACACCACATCCACACTACTCCTTCTTCCCCCCATTGAACCCCACCCACGGAACCCTACTCCTCAACAACAAACTACTACACACCACACTAACACTACTCAACGCCATAGCCAGCGCCGCCCAGACGGGATCCAGCCTCACATGCTTAACACCATTATCCCCCATGCCCATGCCACCCTCCATGCCGACGCCGTTATGATGCATATCCATGTGTTTCGGATGGCCGGTGGTGATGGGGTACAGCACACCAGCGGCGATGGGCATAGCGCAGACGTTGTACACGAGGGCCCACGCGAAGTTGAAGTAGACGCGGCGGAACACGACGCGTGAGAGGTCGAGGAGGGTGAGGAGCGAGGTGAGGCGGGACGTGATGAGGATAAAAGAAGACGACGAGAGTGCGATGTCAGAGCCGGAACCGATGGCGATGGAGAGGTCGGCCGTGGAGAGGGCGGGGGCGTCGTTGATGCCGTCGCCCACCATGGCGATGGTTGCGCGCTGCGTGGTGGTGGTTGGTTTGGGGTTGCGGCGGAGGCACGAAGGGGCGCGGAAGAGGGACGTGGTTGAGTTTGGTTTCTTGGTCAGGCTTCGTTGGAGGTATCTAATCTTTTCGGCCTTTTGCTCGGGGAGCACGCCCGCGATGATGTTGGAGGCGGGGATGCCGACTTGCTGGCCCACGGCGTTGGCCGTGATGGGGTTGTCGCCCGATAGCATCCACACGTCGATGCCGCGTTTCTGCAGCTGCGCGATGACGCTGGCTGCTTCGGGACGCAGAGGGTCCGAGATGGAGAACATGCCGGCCAGTTCCCAGACATGGCTGGTTGGAACCGTCTCTTGCTGTGGTGTTTGGCTTTGTACAGAGAATGCAGCGAGTGCTACCGATTTTCCCTGTTTCTTCCACTCTTTCAGTGTCGATGTCTCTTCGGCTGCGATGTTGACGTGATGATCGGCCATGAGGGCTTCGTTCCCAACAATAGCTGTAATCTGCTGCCCATCAACCAAGAATGTTCCCTTGAGTCCCTTGCCAGGAATCTCATCCACTTCAGTAGCCTCCAACACCGCTGGCGAACCTCCGTTACAAAACGAGATCAGAGCTCTCGCGATGGGATGATTACTCTGTTCCTCGAGAGCCTTCACAACACCAAATACAATCTTCCGATCCTGATCCCCAGCAACTGTATGATCCGTCACCGCAGGATCACCTCCTTGAGTAAGGGTTCCCGTCTTGTCAAACACGATGCAGTCGAGCGAGCTCGCTTCTTGAAAAGCTTCTCCACCGCCCTTGACAAGAATACCATGCTGTGCCGCCAGGCCTCCGCCGACAAACAGAGCAGTGGGTGCTGCGAGCCCGATTCCACACGGGCACGCAATGACGAAGACGGCGATGGCGAACCTCAGCGACCACAGCGCCCACCCACCTGAACCTTCATTCCGCCACGATTCAGGAATAGCTCCACTCGTTCCAAGCGCCAGCCAAATCACCCACGTGAGAATAGCAATAAGCACGACAAAGGGGACAAAGTGGCCGGTGATTGTGCTGGCAACTCGTTCCACGGGCGCGCGGCGCGTTTGCCCTTCGCGGACGGCATCGATAATCTGGTCCAGCATGGAACTTCCGGCGATGGTGGTGATCTTGATCTTGATGGGTGATCCCTTGTTCACGGTACCCGAGTAGACTGCATCTCCCGACTCCTTCTTTACCGGGCGCGATTCGCCAGTGAGACTGGACTCGTCGAAGTCGGTATTTCCTTCCAGGACGACGCCGTCAAACGGCGGAGACGTACCGTTGTAGACACGGACCGTGTCTCCAATCTCGAGCAAATCAATGGGGATTTTGACATCTCCTTCCCCTTCTGTGACCAAGATAGCCTCCTTAGGCCGTAGATTACCGAGGGAGGTAACCGCATCACCCGTCTTTGCTTTGCTGTATGCTTCCAAGAAGCGACCGACGAGGAGGAACATGGTGAGAAAAACGACGGCATCAAAGTACGAATCAGTCATGGCTCCTGAGGTCTTCTTTGCAGCTGCCAGGGCCAACTCAACCGTTGAGGCAAAGTAAGCAATGCTCGTCCCTAGCGACACAAGCATATTCATGCTGCCGAATCTCGTAAACCTGTGAAGGTATGAAAATCGGCTTCCCGGTCTCCACAAAGCCTTCAGTTCCTTGAAAGCCCGTCGGTGAAACGTATCCGCTGCCAGGAAGTAAACCGGGGTTGCGAGGATAAATAGAGCCCAACTAAGTCGAGTAGCATTGCCCGCCCACATTGGCTGCATCACATAGCGGCGAATGGGATGGGACTCTTTGACCAGACTCATAAACACAATGCCCAAAATGAAAGTCGGAATCGCAATAATGACCGAAAGGAGAAGCCGGAATAAAATGCGTCTTCGCTCCTGTCGGTGCATCTCGCGGGCGCGTTCCTCGATGGTGGGAGGGTGATATACCGAGAGCTTGAAATTCGGGTTCAGCTCTTCAATGGTATGAAATATGTGACGTAAAGTGAGATTTGGTGGACTGGGCATATACTTGACCTTCAGAATTGGCTGCTTCTGAGAAAGGAGAGGTTCTTCGATGGCAAACGAGTGTTGGCTTTTTCCATACGTTGTAACCAACTCTCGAAGGATGTTTTCCGGGCAGTGGTGGCAAAACATCCCGTCGATTTGTATCGCGACATGGCGCTCGGTCGTTTCCCTGCTCGCTACGCCTTCGTGGACAATGCTGTCGAGGGTTGCATCGTAGCCAGCGTCTTCGATGATTTCTTTGAGTTGATCTAGATGATGCCTTCCCAGGAAAACGATGGTACCGCTGTTGGATAGCAGATTGACTTCGACCCTTTCCACCCACTCTTGTTTCTTCACCGCCTCGGTGATGTTGCCAACGCAAACGCTACAAGTCATGCCGGTTATGGAGTACGTTGCTCGCCATTTATCCGAATGCTCCATCTTCTCCACGGTAGCGCCAAATCCAGTGTCTTCGATGTGGTTGATGAGATCGTCGATCTTCCCGTTCCCCTCGAAAACAACGGTTGCGCTATTAGTGAGAAGGTTCACATTGACAGACCGAACCCACGGCAGTTCCTCGACAGCTTGCGTGACACTGTTCACACACGAGCTGCACGTCATCCCCTCGATCGCAATCACAGCTTTGCAAACAGCAACTTCATCCATCGAGCCCACCGAAACAAAGTCATTCGAAACAGGAGACATGGCTCTATCCAGGACAGTATCGTCGATATTGGACTGGTACGTCACCGTGGGTTCGGGCTTCATCGGCTTTAGCTTTTCTTCCGTTTGCACACCGTCCGTCAACTTGACTCCTCCGGCCTCCGCCTTGCACTGCCCGCACTGCTCCACGTGTTTCTCTCTCATCTTGCCCGTCGGTGTGCGTGTCAGCTTCTGGTTTGAAGTCACTGGAAACCACTTCGCGATGGAGTGTTCAAAACTGTCGCTCCAGTCCACCGAGTCGTCACCCAACCTGCAAACCTCGACGGGCGCAGAGGCAGAATTTGCGTGCTGTTGAAAGACGCTGTGCACTTCAAAGCCAGCGGCTTCGACCGAGCCCGTGATTTGGTCGACAGCAAGGGAGGCGCTGTGGCGCAGGGTAACGGAATGCGAAGTCACCGAGCACGAGACGGATGTTGGGGCCGGGGATAGGGCGCTCAGCGACTCTTGTATGCTTTCTATGCACGACGGACAGTGGAGGTTGGATATGAAGATGGTGGTAATAAGGATGTCGGCCCCCGGCGACGACGGGTGTAATGATGTTGAAGCAAACATATTGCCTGTTTTAGGTTCGTTCGTCGTAATATGTGACGAGTAACGCCCGGGTGGTATCCCGTCAGTGACACGGTCGGCTGGAAGGTTTGTGGTAGGGTTGTATGTAGGATATATTGCTGCCGGATCGCTTTTAATATCAAGTCAAGTACCCAGGCGAAGAATGGAAAGAGCAAGACAGATAAACTAAAAGGATGGAAGCAGCGTTTAATGAAGAAGCAGGCAGAATCTTCCAAATGCATGCATGCATACCTACCTGCACATATATAATCACTGGCTGTATATGGAATTGACAATAATAAAAATGCGTCGCATAAAAAACGCTTTTCTAAGGCCCACTCGCACAAGTCGCGCATCCACTCTGATTGGTGGGTCGTTGTTGTCGCAGAAAACGCGCACCCTCTGATCGCCTGTCACCGCCACATGCAGTTTCGTGAGTCACAAGGCATGCTGCGGTAATGCTGTCTTCAAAATGACATCTTCTAGATTTCGCCTGCGAATGGACAGGGCCATGTTTGAATGCCTGTACATTATTGAGTGGAGGAACTGGATGGATGTACACAGAAATGATGCATGTGGCTTAGCGTGATTCGCTAGTGCAAAAGCTTATTAGGTCGATATGCATTCCAAGGTCGTCACAATAGAGATCCAGTTTCGCGGTTGCACAGCTACGTTATACTCGGGTATAAAGTCCTTTGCTACTGAGACATCGCACGGGTTCGTTTTAGGATGCTGATAATGTCCTGTAACCTCCCTGCTTGGATCAAACAAACTCGGTATCCGCGATATAGGCGATATTCAGTGTACTACAGCAAGCATAGCAGCTGACAGCTCCAGAGAAACGATCCGAATGGGGCGTAAAATATAAATTGCTTCGTGGGTATCTATTGCAGAAAAAACTTAACGGGTTGCTCTCCGCGATCCAGAGGGTACCCGTGCAGGGTATCGTGGGACGTCATTAATGTATATATACAATACCATGCGACTTGCTGTGGGATGGCTAAATATCCTGGTACAATCTCGGGGCCTTCATAGGTCCGCCATGCAACAGGATACACATCTGCAATCACCATTGCCGTGCTTCAAACTGCATGTTTCCCAACTTCGGCTATGTGCCGTATTCGTATTATTTCCGGAGAAGCGAGGCGGTGATGGTTGGAGTGTAATGAGACTTGACGCTCTTCGCTCAATCAAGGTCATTCTCATGCTCTGCCTTCCACTGCAAGTGAGCCACCGTAGCTCGCTCGGCTTCTAGTTCTGCCTCCAGAGTATTGACACGGTAGGTCAGTTCCGTGATCTTGGCATCTTTAGCTTTGACAGCTGCCCTCGCGACATCGCGCCCCTTCTTCACACCTTCTGATATGGTCGCGTGTTTGGATAGGACAGTAGTGATGTCCCTGCTAGTTTGCTCGTCCAGTTTCACGTTGGCCCTGCGAAGAACGTCGAAAATGTCGCGTACCATATCTCCTTCGGCGGCGACATTTTTGAAACGGCTTGGAGTAGGTGTCTCCATGGGCGAAGAGGAAGGAGTCAAGGATTGAATTGACACAACATCCAATGAGATAGGTTTCGAAGGGGTGGTGAGGGTATCGGCAGGCGCTTTTGGTGCGAAAGGATTTGTGAGCGTACGGCTCTCGGTTTGAGGCGTCTGAAGCCCGTAGGTGTTTGATGAAGGTTCATCTTTCTGCCAGGGAAGCTTTCGTCGTTTTGGTGTGGTGAAGGCATCGTCGAATCGCGCTTTCTTACTAGGGGTTTCCACTGCCGTGACGATGTTGTCGAGCTCTTCATCGAAAGCTGCACTGTTATCTCCAAACTCATATTCATCATCTTCGTCGCTCTGGTAGCTCGCGCGCGTTCGCTTCCGGGTCGAGTTAGAGAAAGTGCGCACAGGAGGGAGAGGCGAAGGAGGCGCTACAGCCTTTGCTCGAGGGGGCGATGCTGCCTTCGCGCGACTAGGCTCTGTACGCGAATTGCTTGACAGTGCGGCATTTTCGCGCGGGGCAGCATCTGTGTCCCAAAGAAAGAATTTACATCGAGATTTATCACTCTGCTCTTTCTGACAAGTTCGGACTGTCAACATGTTAGCGACCCGTTCAACCTTAGAGCATAACGACCGTGGAACGTACACCAACGTCCCTTGTTTGGACCGGCCTTTTTCACGGGGAAGTGGATGGCAGGCAGCGGAGGATTGCAATCGCAATGCCATATTCCATCAAGAAACGATCCTCTGGGGGGTCCTTGATAAGCCTTTCCGCCTTTCTTGGCAGACATTTCAGGCGGAAGGCGTTAGTGTTGACGAATATGCGATGGTAGCTCGGCGTAGTAGTCGACAATATGATGCGCTGGTGTATGAAAAGTCACTTTTGGTTTCGATGTAGGGAGGGCGTGAGTTATGTCATTGTACTGTTGGTGGTGTCTGGGATCTGGTGGGGAATGAAGTGGGGAAGTTGGGGGCTGGGGAACGTGGCTGGTGTAGGGCCTAGCCGTCCTGGTGCCCGTCTCCAACCTCCAAACTCCACTGTGAACTCCACGGCGAATCATTGCAACGTGACTATTATTAATCTGGTCTCTATTCACACAAGCCAGACCTGAATCAATGAGAGCTGGATACAGTTCGTATTCTGTCTCTGGCCGGGCTGTAACACCCGACAGGCCCATCTAATTAGACTACAGCCGGCACACATGATTGTCGGCTACAGCTGACGCCCTTGCATGAGTGGCATTCCAAGCCAAAACCTATCATGCAATCTGTAGACTTCGTGTCAGTTTGAGACACTTCTGATCTTCACTCCAGGTCCACCAGGAGCAGATGTCGTCATGTTGTTTCGGCCGTTGAAAGTGCCTCCGTCTCTGATTCTCCTGCTTGCTTTTTGTTTCTTTCTTGGCTATCAATTCAGCCGCAGTTCATTCCCAGCCGGGTTTGCGCCATCCACCTCACCTTTGGATTCTCCATCTGAACCACCTCGCACAACTGGCCCTCGGATAGCTCTTGTGACTTTTGTGACAAATCAGCGCTCATATTTGCATGCGTCGCTGAAGGGGAAAAGTCGTGCGTCATGCCTTTCCCTCAACCTCTGTCGGCAATACTGACCTGAAAACCCAGATTATGCTCGTCGGCAAGGCTATGATTTCATCATTGACTATGAAGAGCATTCCAAGCGCGGGACTATGTGGTGGAAATTCGAGATGATAGCACGCCTTATCAAAGAAAACAAGTACGACTGGCTCTGGTGGATGGATTTCGACACTCTCATCACCAACACCGAAATCAAAGTGTCCGACATTATCCAAGACACACTCGCAAATGTGACGGATCCAGACGAGATCGACTATCTTCTCACGCACGACTGCAATGGGTTGAATATGGGCTCCTTTATTGTACGAGCGCACGAACGCTCCATCAAGGTCTTTAGGGATGCGGCGGCCATCGAAGAGAGCCATAGGGAAAAAGGCGAGCAATTCAGCGAACAAGACTCCATGGTAACGTTGCTTAGAGACGATGCGAGCACTAGTCAACGCACTATTCAGGTTCCGCAGTGGAAACTCAACGCATTTCCGCCAGAGATTGCATGTTTTGACGAATCGCAACAAGTATGGAAACCTGGAATGTTTGTGCTTCATTTCGCGGGCGCGTGGGCTCATGTCGACGGTGAGGATCCAACAGGGCAGCTCATGAGGAAGTATGAGAACCAGGTACAATGGGGAGACTGGGAAGACATGTATGAATTGACGATTTGACGGTTTCGAGGATGAGTGTAGCGCTCATATTCGGAAGCTGATACATATTACGAACTGTTTGGCAGCCCCTATTAAAGTATTTTACATAGCATCAATGGTTATTGCATTCAGTCCCTAATGAAGAAATCAACTATGTTCAGCCAATCGCAGGTAGGCCAACCACTGTGCGCCATTTCAGTCCGCATCTCAGCCACAACCATTTTCATCTCTCTTCAAGAGAGTGATAGAGCCTCACTGTTCGAATTCTGGATATGTGACAACAAGAGTATATCCCCCTTAAAAACTTCAAGGTACAAAAACGTGTAGTAAATATACAATACACAGAACGTAGCGACAGCTCAGGTACGGAACCTATGCACGAATAAGAAGCGGCGGAGATGAGCAGTGAGTTCTAAACTCCGGTAACGGCCTCCCGCTGTCATTACTCGCTGTATCCACCACGGGACTTCTTTTATCACGATCGAAAACCAGGTTGAGCCAACCTCCACCGAGATCCGGGAACTTACGAGTCCAGGCGTCAGGACTACACAGTCGACAACAGTTACGCCTATGGTACGTTGCGGAAGCGCTCTAAGCTTTGTGTGCGTATGTGCATGTACAGAGTCCAACAGTGTCGCGTCATACGCATAAAAACGTGCAAGTTTGTATCGAATCAGGGCTACCTACAGGCTCCAACCCCGCTCGTCCGCTTTGTATCATTTGTTACTTGTGAAATATGCAACTACAGGGAGTGTATCCCCCCTACCTGTGTCGATACCCAGGGTAGCAATACTCTGTGAGGATCAAATTCATATTTCATGCAATTACAGGGGTATGACCCGGTGCTTCGCCCCTCTGTACGGTTCGTCTCGTAAGATTAGAAACTCAGTTTAATGAATTTGACCCGCTGGGTTTGGACGTTTCTACCAAGAAATGATGTCCCCTTTCGCATGACGTAGCTAAGCTTCGGAGCATACTCCACCATCTTCACATTCCGATCTTTCTTATCGAACTTGATGGCTGGGCCTTTGTTCGATGCATGAATTGATTGTAACTACTGCACGCCGCGAACTTGGTGTGTTTTCGCTATTCCCCACGAATGAAGAGGACGTGAACGCCACACGTCAAACCTTAGCTTGTGAACGAGACGGGCACTAGTAATCAGCCCGAAGTCTGAACGACTTTATTTTTACGCCAGCATTTGCCTAGAGAGTGTTGAAATCGTAATCTCCTAGGCGTTGGACCCGTGGCTATGCCATTGGCAAGAGCTGGTTGATATCAATGCGTGGCTTTGCAGCTCTATACCCAATAACCAATGATGTCTTTGGTCACCGAACATGCTTATTGGCTCGATGCAGTCGTTTGTACAGGTCGAGTGTACCATAACGTGAGAAGTTTACCATAACGTGTACCGTAACGAGACTACTGTGCCAATATTTTTGGTTCTTTCACTAGATGTGGCTCACATATGCAGCGTCCTCAACGTACCACGAGTAGGGTGCTTGTCTTACCCCTGAAACCGGGCCAAGTACAGGTGTGGGATACCGTACAGGGTATTGACACATTGGGACGCCGTATATCGGGAGGTTCAGCTGAACTGTGTTTTTATATAAATCAGATGTTAGACCTTTCTCATCCGTTTGATACAATTAGTCAACTATTAGTGGGTAGACTAACCTCACGGTATGCAGCGTCCCGATGCGTCAATACACTGTAAGTCTCCTCTTTGTTGTCAATATCCCAGATTTTCGGTCATTTTGTCTATTATAACATTGTTCAAAGAATCCCATTGCTTCAACATCGAATTTATAATCCAGTTTCACTAGAACGACATGTACCGGAAACTTTTCGTAGACATACGTACACTAAAATGCCCAGTTATCTGTTCGAACCATATTTTAAACGCGCAATGCAATCACTTCGTCGGAGACGTTTCCGGAGGTGTGGGTATCCAACAGTATTAAAGCACCTGATATTTCCAAAACCTGGAATCAAAACGAAGTACTGTACGCATCTGCAGAACACACTGATAGACATTAAAAGCTTCATCTCTGCACTAGATCATCCAAGTGACTCGCTATATACTCGAAGAAGAATGCTTCAAGCACTATATAGGCTTAGCTCCTTTAAGTATATAGCGAGTTACTAGGATAATCTAGTGACTCACTATATACTCAAAGCAGCCAAGCCTGTGCAGCGCTTAAAGGATTTAGTCTCGTAGTCCTCGAAAGAGCCAAGCATGTATGAAACTTGAAGATGCTAAGCCCCTATGATGCTTAAAAGAGAAAGGTCCGTATGGTACTCCAAGGAGCTAAACCCGCATGCTCTGGCCCGCCCGTACTTTATATCCGCAACGTACCAGCCAAGGACGTTACCTGAGATTCGAACCAGTGTTGATACCGTGACTGATTACACCAATCACTTGCGATGAAGACAAAAAATTTGATACAAATCAGTGAGAGACTTCAGCTCGTTGAGAACTTTTCAAACTATTTAGTGTAGTTGTAGGCAATCAATCGCTCTCAAAATTCATGCATGCTTGACGTTTACAGAGGGGTGACGCGCCAGCGTGTCACTCCTATATACAAACACCGAACCTTACTTACCTTATCGGGCTAAAGATTACAAACGTATTGTTGATCCTTACTTGCGCGTTTTCACGGTATCCCGAATAGTTCATTAGACAAGGGTCTTCGCAGAATGAATACACATGCGCCTCCTGCGCCTCCTTGGAAGTATAGCTGCTCTCGCCCTTTCAAACCCTAAACTGGGGATAGCCACCCAGTTCGATTCTTTCTTCATCGCAGCACCACTCTTTCGAAAGAGCGTTTAAACTACTCATTTACATTCTTTTTCCCGCCATGCCTCCGCCCCTAACATTCAACCGCATGGTTGTGACGGGTGTTACTGTTTTTGTTATTGTAGTTCTCTTCTTGGGAACGTTCCACGCAGGAGCTCGAGGTGGCAGAACTAAAACTAAATCCGCCATCCAACCGTCTGCAAGCGAAACGTAACATTTATCCATTCTTGAACTGTTATGTAGTCCGTCTAACCCTTTGCACAGCATCTGTGAAGACGGTCATTGCTGGGACAATGACAGCCACTCTTCTCATCTTCCACCGTCTTCGTTCAGTCGCACAATATCAAAGCTTTACAACCCCATAAAACATAATCTTACAACACAAACCTACGTCGATGCTTATGGTAAGGACTTCGCACTTGATGAAATTGGATGGGATAAGCCTCTTCAAAGGCGTGTACTCATTCTCGACATGGATACTCGCTCGCCAGAGGGAGAGAACGAGGTATTTGGGCCAAAGAAGTTGAACTGGGAGACAGCAACAGGCAAAGAAGGGGGCAGCATGCTCTCGGCATCATTCATGAATCACTTTTTATATGGTAAGTAGTACTCTTGGAGTACCACCTCAGTCCTTCTTCCATTAGACTTCGCCATCAGCTAACGGGCCTTCGCTTCCTCCGCACCTCCAGCCCAAATTCACGGCTATGATTACAAGTTTTTCAAATCACAGCCTCTGAAAGCAATGCACAATACCTGGATCAAGCCTGTAGTTCTCGAGCAATTCCTCGATGCCTACCAGTTCGTGGTCTTCATTGATGCAGATGCAACAATTCAGCACCTTGAAGTCCCCCTCGAATGGCTCTTTAGCCGTTGGAAGATCGGGCCGGAAACCTCGGCCGCGATGCCCATCGACACGCAGCAGGACATCAACGGCAACCCAAACACGAGCTGCGACAGCAAGGGCAGAGTCACGTTGAACACTGGGTTCGTAGTGATGCAGAACCTACCGACTACGTTTGAGATATTGAAGGCGTGGAGAGAGTGTCCTACCGAGGAACGGTATGAAGGGTGCGGTTTCTGGAAGGATAATTGGAGTCATGAACAACGCGCTTTCTCGGAGTATATACGGTATGACTTCAACGCTACCGGGAACGAAATCGTGGTATGTTATATTCCCCCAGTCATTCGTCTCCTATTCCTTCCATCTTCCAACTCTGAACGTTGTGTACGTTGAATATTCTGTAACACTAACCGCGACGCCAGGAAATCCCCTGCGACGACGCCATGGGCTACCCCGATCTCAAGAAAAACAACCCACACATCACGTCCGACTGCCGCGGGCAGTTCGTCCGCCACCATACCGTCGACAAGGCAATGACGAAGACGTCGACCGACATGGCTATGCTGCAAACGCTTACCCAGCTCATACAGCTGACGCTCAAGGATCATCTCGCCGACATTATGATTGAAGAGAAGTACTGTGGGATTCTGAACACGTTCTGGCCGGGGAGTTGTTGAGATGATTATACTTGGGAAAGATTATTGGGGTGAAGACTGGGCGTTCTGGCGTAAAAACGCCCCAGGTACGCATACTTCGCCAATGTTGGCGGGTGGGAGTTGGTACTCAGGTGAAGGCTTTTTGTTGTGCTTTAGCGTCGGTTTATGTGTTTTAACAGGTTATAGTGCAACTTTGGAAAGGTCCTCGCCGCGCTGGGTTTGGCAGTTGAATAGGCTCCGTGGGATATTGTAGTTGAGGCGGTATTGTTGGTGCTTGGATTCTGGAGATTCTTGTGTGAAAGTACGATCCTGTTCTTTGTATACTTAGTCGTTGTGGTGTAGTATGTTACTTTACATAGAAGACAGCATTCGGGGGTTGAAAGTAGCGAATGAAGGATTTCGAAACGGATTTGTACTGGTACCATCACCACTGATCTCCCTATAAAATACAAACTTACCTAGAATTTACTGCTATGACAATAGTAAGTCATCCGCCTCGTCTTCTTTCCAAGTAACTGCTTCTCCGGACATCACACCTTCTAAGTAGCAGTATCCTTGTACGGTGTACGTGTCTCCAACGCCTTTATGTAGGAGAACCGGAAGAATGCAGCCATGTATTATGGCAACCATACCGCCTTCTCCAGAGGCGTTGGGGGCAATAAGTGAAAACCTTCCTGCTTTGGTGTACCAAAGCTGGTGGTCACGCATCTTCTTCCAGCATTCTAGGAACTTATGCTCAAAGAAGCGATCATCTGCGTTTGTGTAGCCATCATATTTGTAGATCATTATCCGTGAGTCGAATTCACGGGCAAAAGTCGCAGAGACAATTCTATGCCGAAGAGTTTCCTTGGGGTCTGTTTTTGCGCCAGGATCAATGGCCGAGACTTGCTCGTCGGTCCAATTAAAGAACCGGGAGTGTCTGAAGGTTCGATTTATCAGTTTTGTGATGATTTCACGTTTGCGATACTCTCCTGTGATTCTCAGCGTTGATACAGTTTCAGCGATGAGCTCACATGGATTGGGCATCTTGTAAGAGAGGTAATCCACGATGCGTCCAGAAACATGCAATATATTGTTTTGTGACCAAGATAAAGATCTGACCCTGCAGGAATGAGTGTCTGCCGCCTGTGGTGTACTATACTGTGACTTCCAGAGGGCTGATGGTTCCTGTTTTGCAGACCAGTTGGGAACCCAAGAAGGCAGCTTCAGGCTTGACGACTCTCGCGATGGAGGCACAAACCGAAACAGGTCTAATGAATGGGTACCATTGATAATAGCTCGTGCTGTATCTGTAAATACTTCAGAGACTGATGAAGTGTAGTCAGGTTGGATGACAATGTCAGGATCTGGATTGAGACCGAGAAAGGCATATACATGGTCGCGAGGGTTGGTTGTTTGAATGTCGCCAAGTCCATTCAATAACCCGTCAAAACCTCCCGGAAGGGTTCCTCTCCTTTTATTCAATCTTAGATTATTGATTAGCTCCAGTGAATTACTGCCGGTTATTAATTCATCAAGATAATCTTGATGAAGCTCAGGTCTTTTCCATCTGCAAGCCATATAAAGGTCTTCCACTGAAACCACGCAGGACCCTATCACTAGGATCGCCTTCTTTGCCATTACAGCTTCTTGAATGACCCAGCCCCTGCTAAACCACGGGCGGGACAACAGTTCCCTCATAAGTCTTATCTCTTTCTTCGTCACTGGATATATTGCACTTATCCGTGTTAATCTTTCAAGAGTCTCCGAAAGCCCGTTCACTTCTTGTCCGATCCACACTAAGACTTCCGACGCACTTCGATAAATTTCTCCCATAATCGAAACTTGTTGACTGCGCTCTTGCAGATTCGACTGGTCAATACAGATCTGATCAATCCATAGATCTCCAGTGGAACACAGCTCAGTAAGTCGCGGAAGCGCATTGGCTAAAGTTTCAGTTATTGCAAGTTCATACTGTCCTTTATATCCGATGACTTTGAGTAGGGTCGCCCCACGCATAGGAGACTGCTTGGTATTTATTCGTGCAAGTCCGCAGAGGGACTTCAATTATCTCAAAAGAAATATGCTCCAATATGTTCGTTGATGAGCGCCGCGGTTGTTCCGGAGAAATGGGGGCTGCTGTTCGTACACGCAGAAGTCTTATGCCGTAACGGTACTGCAAAGGTTTGTATGAGAAGAACTCTGGGAGCTCTCCGTTGTCGGTCGACATGCCGAAATAGTCGTTGCCTCGAAATGCTACGTATATTAGTTTGAAGAACAGAGGAAAGAGCGTCACGAGATGTTCAGGCATCAGCGATAGAGGAGAGATGCGTGATGACATAATTGCAGGAGGCTGGCGAGGTGACCAGGGTGTCAAGTATAACACCACCAATACTATGGAAACCCAGAAGTGACGGACACCCCCTCATCAAGGGTGTGCAGTTGTTCTTTTCGTACAAAAACCCATATTCAACATAACTCACCTCCCTTACAGAATAGGTGGAGTGTCTATCACTACTAGGTGTTAATAATATACACTCCTAATATCTAATGTCCTTACTATGGGGGGATAGCATTACGAAATCTCTATAATAAAGAGATTTGGCTGTGAATTGAAGCTAGATAAATCAAAAATAGAACGAGAGAGTGTGTCAAAAAACAAAATATTGACATAATACCGCAAGTAATCCGATTTCAACTGCAATGAAGATAGTCCTTCTTCCCAACACTAATGTAATGTGATCATCATTTCCAAAAATCGAATACTCATTATTTTCCATCCTCCACGACCATTTATTCTGCCCTAATCCACTCATGTATTTCTAAGGCGACGAAACACTCAAGCTATCAAACATAAAACGCTACTTACGCAAAATCCCCAAGTTCGATAAATTCTAGATAGCAGCATCAGTTTAGCAAAACATCATCACATTAATCTATGACAGTAACAGCAACAGGGTATACATTCCACCCCCCCTCGAAGTCGGCCTATCCACACCCCGAAAGGAAAGGAAAAAAACAGATGTTCCGAATTTTTTTCTCTCTCCTTAGATCCTCCTTGTCGGAATAAGCGATACTGAGGAACTCTGCTTTCCTTCAAAGGCTGGCTCCGCATTCAATTCTTTCATCGACGTCGCTTTAGGTTTATCTGAGTCTGACTTGCCGAATAGGTGACGGTATAGGGCGGGGAGGCACGGCAGGCAGCCGCAGATGATGGTTATCGCGATTTCCCATGAACTGCATTGTTTCGTTAGTAAATTGGGGCAATTAAGAATATTTTGCCCCACACAGAGTAGGGGGTGGGGACATACTTAGCTATCAGAATATGAAGACGATTATACGTCTTGTCGTCATCGTGCAAGGTAGCAAGCGTATAACACAGCCGATACACACTCGCAAAGCAAGCCCTAAAGCCAGACTATCAACTTCCCTCTTTCCCCTCAAAAAGAACCACTAGGACTGATGTTGGAACTTACAACCCACCCGCAGCCAACACACAACAAGCGCCCACCTTCTTCCACCTCCCCATCCTCAACCCCCACATCCCCACGACCGGTAAGCCCAAGATCAACCCATCCGTAATCATCCCGACGACGCTGTTACTGATGAACATGCCGTCCTTGTCAAGACACGTCCCGCGTGTGTCGGGCAGCCAGAACTTGCGGACCGGTCGACACGCGAAGGCCATCACGAACGTGATGGCCGTGTAGTAGATGAGGAGGAAGGTTGCGAGGAGTTTGACGCTGAGGACGAGGTGTGTGCGGACTTCGAAGATGCGCGTGAAGAGGAGAAGGATGCTGAGTTTGGCGAGGAAGATGATGGGGTTGTAGATGAAGCCGCGGTAGCCGAGCTGTGTGTGTGTGTTTTGTTAGTTTCGGGGGTATAAAGGGGAGGGAGAAAGGGGGGGTGATTACTTTTGCCAAAGAGGTGGTGGAGGATGGCGAAACTTGCCATATGTGCATACCCATGCCGTACCGACCCGCGGTGATGCCGTCGGCTGCGTATACTATCATTCCGACCTTGAATATATATCTTTAGTTGGTTGATTCGGGGACGTAAGACGGGAGAAGAAAACGGGATTGACTGACCCATGCGCATATACAAACGTCTGTATAGATGAACACGTCAATACCATTCATGATGTAGTTAAAAAACAGGTATGAAACATTGGACCTACAATCATCGTAGTCCCTTTTTCGTAAAACAGCGCATTTTGTGTATATCCGTGCAGCCACGAACAGTGTGGTTAGACCGATGCAGAGCGTCTCAGTTGCTAGAATTATTTGGTGCGAAGGGAGATTGATGTCGAACAGGTCGTCATCAGAAGGTACCGCTGAAGGCGTCACTCCTGTGTACGATGGGGCTTGAGGACTCATACCCCAAGAATTGGTGCGCGTTTGTTTTGGCAGAGGTACGTGTGAAGAAGTTGAATACTCGATCGAAAGGTGAGTGATAGATATATAGGGAGTATCATTGCACAGTAGCTGGATTACTCACGGTACGACACAAGTAACGAAACCTGAAGACGTCCACGGCCGGGACGTGCACATAGGAGGGAGGTGAGTGATATAGGAGTTATTTCTGGTACCAGGTTCACGGAGTCCGATCGATCGTCGCTTCTCCAAACAGGCGCGCTGGAGGGTTTCAGGGCATAATATTCGTATATGTACAGTTACTTCATTTAAGATGTGGAAAACATTGTGATTGGTCATGGATACGAGAGAGTTATCGCAAGCGAGGAAGTGGTGTCTCTGAATCGTACAAGGGGAAAAAGTTAAGATGGGGGCAGTTTTTGCCGTAGCTATAACGCCGGTGTATCACTCTTGATGAAGTCTGCGGATGCAACTGGTCCCTCTGGATTTTATGATGTGGTCGACCAAAGACTCCCCGTAAGAATGATTTGATACCGTGCAATATGGAGAAAAAAAAGTGCAAGACTCAATACGGTAACCTCAAAGCCATTTTTGTTAGCTTGCACAGTGACGAGGCAGATCCAACGATAACGTTGGTCTCTAGTAACCAGCGGCACCATCTCCAGCCTCGAAAAATCACCACCCAGGCCCACTGAATGACTGCTCCATTTCCAACCCATAAAACTCCGGAAACAAAACCGCAAAGTCGTCCTGAATCCCTGGATCCAATCCACTCGCCATCTCATTACTCAGCGCGTTCTCAAACTGGGGTCGCAATCTACGATGAATAGCAAGCACGACATCGCCCATCGTATACGCAACATGACACGGAGCCCCCAGGGCATGGAGCCACATCACCGTCGATAAAATCTCTTGATCGAGACTTTGAACATCAATTTGCTCATGCTCGTGCGTGGGCTCGTGTGAAGAGGGGGAAGAGAACTGGGCTTCGTAGGTATGAAGCAAGCGGCATAAAGTAACGGCCGCGAAGCTGATCATGTGGAAGATGTGATCGGTCAGGTAAGGTGTGCGGTGATTGCTGGACTGAATGGCAAGTGTCATGATGGAAGTCGACAGGTGGATCATTTTGATGAGAAGTGTGGCGGGGACGGTGGTTGTGGTTGGGCGGGTTTTCAACGCGCGGTCGTGGAGGAGTAGTTGAGCGAAAGAGTAGCCCATTTGGAGGAATTGGGATGACGGTTGATCTGTGGGGTTTGAGGGAATTAGCGTTGTTTGAGTTTCATTTGGTAGCTGTTGGTGATGGGAATTTTCATACCTAGAAGGAACCCCCATTCTGATTTCCATGCATCTAGTGTAGCTTGTGTCTTGGACAAATCTACAGACGTGCTGCAGTTCTGGTACATGATCCAATACAAATGTACCTCTGCTACCATTCTAGTTTCAAAGTTGGTAGCATGGTCTGAGCCTAAAATCAGCCGACATCTATTCACATCGTCCTGATTGAGGACAGCTTTTCGATGTGTCCCGACGCAATAACTTATATGATTAGCGGTGGCCCTAGTAAACCAGGATGACACTCACTGGAGATGAACAAGGCACAGATGATTCCAGATGCATAGGTAATCTAATTCGGTTTTGTCCATGCCTCTTTGACGTCCTGGAACCGACGAGGCAAATAAGTTGCTGGCCATCTAGAATTGAAGGGAAGGGGTCAGTAAAGCTTGTTCAGAGGAGTTTTGGAAATATACAACTTCATTGATTCTAGATGTATAAGTGCTTTTCTAACCAAACTATACATACGCTGTGTTGGAGAGCAAAGCCGCTGAGAAGCCATCCATCGATGGCCAACGGTATCTGCCCAATGGTCGTAGACCAAAGACTGAGGATTAAAGATGCCTGAAAGAACTCAATAGGCTGTGGTACATTGAGCATGGCCTGCGATAGCATTGCTTTGACGTCTCCAAACAGCTTTGGGGCGAGACGGGACGCCTGTGTAGCTGATGTGTTCCGCACGGCGATCAAACAACAGGCGGCAAGCAAAAGCGGCGATTTGCGAACATTTTCTAGTAAATGCGTGATTGACATACTCGAATCGAAGGCAATCCATATACCATAGTTCTCCCGGAAGATATCCAGTAGCGATATCGTTTCTTGTTCACTGAGTAATCCTTTGAGAATGGCATCGTCTGAAAGGTCACGTGTGATAGAATCGGCTGGAGTATCTTCTGTTGCTCGAAATCCAGATTCCGTAGCAGCATCTCGAAGAACAAAAAGTGGTGCGCTTTCCGTATCGGGATTCACTTGGATAGAGTCACTATTTTTCCGGCTATCTCGCTTGTGGGTTGGTCCATTTTGGCGAGGTAGAACAGACTCAACATCGTCTAATCTTTTCGTAAGTGTGGCAACCAATTTCTCCAGCCGGTCAATTCTGGTCACAAACGGTCACAATTCAGCCTACAGAAAGGGTAGAACACATGAACACATACCTTTCACGATCTTGCTGCGCTACATTTGTACTATTACTGCTGAACCATGTCGCTGGGCGTGTTTCCGTAGTAAGCGTGCATTCCTGCCCAAGCTGATCACACCGAAGACAAGCTTGCCCAGCAGCTCTTTCGTAACATCTCGTCTTTTGCTTTCTGCATGCTGCGCAGGCTTTGGAAGCACGACCCCTGTCTGGAGGCATATCACTCAACGCTCCATGTTAGGTTGATGTAGGTTGATGAAGCAGGGTTCAATTGGGTGGGGCGGCCCGTAGATGTTGAACGGTACTAGTCCCGATGCCGTCGCCATGGGTGCCAAGACATTGAGCACTCTTTTATACATTCGGGATAACCCAATCGATGACAAATATTCTGGATATTGTTTGTTATAACCCATTATGTCGTTTAAAAATGTTTGGAAGCGCGAAACTGCAAATTTTGATTGTTAACCCTTGGCGATCGTAGACTTCATAGCTAATGACGGCTATTAAATCTCTATATATAATCGTACAGCATGTCGCCAGATAAACAAGATCGTAATGCCATCAATCTAATCCAACCTATTTCGTTTTATTAAACCATAAACATCTACAACTTTGCTAGGCTTTCTTTTGTTTTCGCGACTTCCACGAGGAGTTTGCCTTTTCCCGTTAGTAAAACAGCATGATGCTGAACAAGTGCTTCTCAAGACTCACCGGTGTTGGCTCCATTGAACAAGTCAACCAACGCTTGTTCGGCCTTGCCCAAACCACCCTGTACAATGTGCTCTTTACGTTTCAGTTTACCCTCTGATAACCACTGAGCCAACTCTTTTCTGGCCTGTGGGTAGTGCTTTTGGTAATCGAACACGATGAAGCCTTGCATGCGGATTCGCATGGAGATGATCATGGTATAGTTCTAAACATCATTTAACTGAATGGAATTGGTATCATGAACCACCAAACTTACCTTGAGGCCGTGAATTTGTGACTTGTTGCTGTTGTACTGACTGATAGCGCCGCACATGACGAAGCGCGCAAAAGGCTTTGCCCTCGTAAGAGCCAGATCCAGAATTTCCCCGCCGACTATTACTGTTAGCATGAATTCAAAAATATAATCTAAAACCTCAAACTTGCCGTTATCGAAATAGACGTCAATCAAGTCTTTGGTTGCGGCCCGGAAGTCCTTGGCAAAGTCCTTGCTTTTGTAGTTCAGCGCGTTATCGAATCCCAATTCTTCTTTCAGCCACCTGACTTTGTCGTCGCCTCCCGCAATACCAAGTACTTTCGCGCCCTTGAGTTTAGCAATCTGGCCCACTACACTCCCAGTTGCCCCTGCTGCACCCGAAACCACAACGAAGTCTCCTTTCTTGACCTTGGCCACCTCGGTGATTCCAAAATACGCTGTCAAGCCTGTAAGTCCCAGTACGCCCAGCGCATCCGTCAATACAGCGCCTTGAGGCAAGTCTAGCGGTTTCAGCTGTTTCTCAGAGACGACGGCGTATTCAGTCCATCCTGATTCGGCACTTGCGTAGGAGCCAGTTGGAAATTTTGATGACTTGGAGGCTTTCACTACGCCTATGGCGGCACCACGCATGGTCTCTCCTATCCGCACTGGTGGAACATAAGAGCGAACGTCGTTGAGCCAGCCACGCATGGCGGGATCTAAGCTTAGATAAAGAGCTTGGAAAAGGACCTCTCCATCTTTCAGGGCGGAAGCGTCGGGCATAGGGTTCTGCTTGGTGGTGAAAGTCTTTCCAGGGATGATGTTATCTTTGGGGCGCTCGGCCAAAACTACGGAGGTATAAGAAGCCATGTTGGTGGGAAAGGAACGATGCACAGGGTGTTGGGTGAAGAACGCTGGGATAGTTCAATGTTTGTAAGACTCGGGCAGAGCAGTCACGAGATGGAAAGACGCAAGAAGGACGACGATGGAGCTGAAGAGAAACAATACAGATTGGCGAGGAAGGACTGGTATATAATGCCGAGTGACGTGTGGATTGGCAATGCCGTCCGTGCCATCTAGATGTCCGGCGGAGAGTTTGCTTTGGGGTGGAGAAGCTGGAGGCGGAGCCGAGGCACGGCTACCTGGTAGCTAAACGCAGGGATCTCTAGACTGCTTATGAGAGCGTGCCTCGTGTAAATGTTCCGACATTGATGGTGTCGTGAGCAGGTACCATACAAGCGGTCGTGATGACTTGAGCAGTTAGCAGAACCAGGGGTGCATACGTGTTTTTACCTATGCAGACACGCTGGGACAATTGGTGAAAAACATTGATTGAATGTTTGGGTTGTTCACCACGTGACGTGGGGCCCCACATCATGACCAGTTGACATCTGTTTTGCGGCTGCGGCTGCGGCTGGATAAGAGCTCTGCTACAATCATTCTTTCGTACTGAGACAATGGAATCGTGGAATTACATGTATGTATGCTCGAGTCTGCTGGTGGTTGGGCGAGCAGACACGATAATTGTGATGTTATGGCGTGGCGGTTGCCTTGTGAAGGCGCGACAGGCCCCGATTGATTGGGTGACAACGTGCATCGGCCGCTAGTGAGCCCTCCCGCGCGTGGTGGTTACTCGCGCTCAGACATCCCTCCATTCCATTCCACATCTCACAAATCGCATATTTTCTTCATCTTTCCTGTATTACACAATCAACAGTCATTCTCTCCTGTTTGCTGGCCTTTCAAGTGTGTATTTCTCCTCATCGTTCCCCCAATTGCCTCGCGCTCGCATCCTGCTATCAGATTACTAACAAAATCGTTTCCTAGAGCCGTTGCGCGGGCAACAAGCTGTGCTGTGCTCTGCTGCGCTGTGCTATACTATATAAACCCATCCCACCTCGTCACAACCCCCAATTGTAAAGCATACAGTTGCCTCCGCCTGCCCTTCTTTCGATTCTACTCAACCCACGCCCCAGCAGACCGATTCTTCACTCTATTTGCTCCTCCTCGTACACACCCTCGAGCACTAACCGGCTGAACTGCCATCTGCGCGAACCGTCTTTGGATCCTTATCTTGTCGCGGCCGTTTTCAATACATACTACACAGAAAGGGAAAAACAAGAACTCACTGCACCGCCTTCGTATCGGAGCCAGGCTGGAGTATCCTCCCGGCCAGGCTGGCCATCTTTTGGAGGGTACGCCCTGGGAAAGGGGAAAGAGCGGGGTCACTGACGGGGACCAGCTATCTTCCTGGTTCACAAACCCGTGAGCATGTTTAGTGCATTTCGAAGGGTCTTGAGCAAAGCATTTCAGTTTCCTTCTTCTCGTATCCGGCATCTGTACTCCACACAAGGCAGCACTTGGTGCCTACCGAACCCGCTGCACTCGCTTCCAAGACTTCGCCCCCCAAAGTTTTTATACACTTCCCCGCAATCTTCCTTGCGCATAGAGTCCCAGTTATCGATTCGCCCGTCATCATGGCATCGCAAGAACCTACGCAGCCCTCCACCCAACGGATGGTGGATCCGCGCCGCCTCGGACAGAACAACTCTGGACTTGTCGACGACGATGTGACGGATGTGATACTGATACTTCACCCGACCACCCCTGCCGCTATCAAAATCGTTGAAAACATGTCCCGAATAAGACCGGAGCATGTTCTCTTTTACGATGAAACAATGCAGTCCTTCGTGGGCCATGACGAGAATATAGAGGAGCAAGAGACAATTATAATCGACAAGGACGGACGACGAGTCGGTCAATCACCCTCTGCACCCATAGGTCTCGCTTTGCGTTTGTCAAGCGTGTCTTTGCTGAAATCAAAACAAGACGGGTTCATTTTCGGGAGAAATATGGCCATATCAGATATCGTATTTGGGCAAGATTCCGGAAGGCGAATTAGCAACCAACATTTTCGTATATTCTTCAATGAACACGGGTTGACGATGCTGGCCGACACCTCAACGAATGGTACTCTTGTTGACAACGTACTGCTTAGGGGCAAGGATTCGAAATTCAACTCTGCTCGCATGATTGTAGCCGGCACTATGATTACTATATCCAACTCCAGCGATACCGACACGATAAGATTTACGGTGCGAATTCCCCCAAGAGGCCCAGATATGGCTTTATATGAGGAGAAGAAACGGTTGTTCATCAGCGAGTGTGCAAGTGGGGGCAACAGGATGCGGGCTCTGCAGAAATTGCAGCAACAGCCTTATCGTGCAACGATGAGGTGGGACGGTGGAAACTTGTACAACATCGTTGGTATGTATAGTAGCTCACGTCCATTTCCTGGTCCTAACAATCTTTAGGTGAGCTTGGCAAGGGTGCCTTTGCAACTGTGTACCAGCTTGCCACCAAAATGGATGGGAGGGTTCTAGCTGCCAAAGAACTTGAAAAGCGGCGCTTCATGAAAAATGGCCAGCTTGACAAGAAGATTGAAAATGAAATGAAGATCATGGAATCTTTGCGCCATCCGAGTATCATCGAATTCGTTGAATTCCACGACCAAGGTGACTTCTTATACATCATCATGGAGTATGCTCCCCACGGCGACATGCAGAAGTTTCTGAACGAGCACGGTCCAATCAGCGAGGATATGGCACGTCCTTTGGCCCAGCAAACATTGAGTGCTTTGAATTACCTCCACAACGCGAAAATCACTCACAGAGATATCAAACCTGACAACATCTTGATATCAAGTTTCGACCCCTTTCAAGTCAAACTTTCTGATTTTGGGCTCTCCAAAGTAATCAAACATGAAGAGACTTTCTTGAAAACCTTCTGCGGCACACTTTTGTATTGCGCCCCGGAGGTCTTTCCAGATTTCCAGAACCAAGGGACCAAACGTAGGCGTGGCAAGCAGTACAACGCGTACAGCTCATCCGTTGACATTTGGTCTTTCGGTGGAGTGCTATGGTTCTCCCTATGTGGAGAACCTCCATTTCGAGGCATTGCTGACGCTACAGGCGAAGCCATGTACAACAACATTATGACGACTAAGCTCGATACAACGCCGCTCAAGAAACGCAATGTTTCGGATGAATGCATTGAGCTTCTTACCATGATGTTGACAACTGATCCTGCGGTCCGCCCAACAGAGCGAGAATGCCTGAATCACAGATGGCTCAAAGATGGTAACGTGCCAGACCTGAAAGACCCAAATCTACAGTCTATTTTGGAGGAGGAGGAAGATGCTGCCGAGGCACAACTTTCACAGCTGAGCCTAGGAAACGAAATCCCCGAATCCGACGAAGAAGACGACGTATTGTCGGACGAATTTGAGATGCTACTCGACAGTAGGCAATCCAAACGTATTCGTACGGACCCGTTGTTTCCTCGAAACCAAATGAGGGATTTTGAGGACGACTCCAGCGCAGAACCGTCTTTCCTATCCGATCAAGACATGAGTCATGATCTCGATGCGGAAGAGAGTCTTAATCTGATGCCAGTTTCTGAGAAGCAACGACTGTTCGGCGAAATTGGACAATCGGCATTGCAAAGTTCTCAGATATACAATGAGCAGGTGAAGGAGGCGCTGACTAGTGAAGGTTCGGCCGGTGAGAGACAAGTGGAAATTTTACCTTCGTCGAGTCATATCGGCGGTGAAGGACGAAGGCAGACGCCTCCAGCTGCTCGTGCTGTCCCGCGTCTCGATAGTGAATCCCAATCGAGAAGTCTCCTCGGAGCTGAATCCATGGTGCGTGAGTTCAACATGGCTTCTCCTCGCTCGCCTGTTTCCAGGACACAGAGTCCAGTTGAACCGGCCACCCCGAAAACACCAGACGTCCCACAACATAACTCCCTGGAATATTCGTCAAAACGCGTGAGTCAAAATAGCGAACCTACCCCAAGAGCGAAACCCACTTTAGATCGACAAATCAGTCTCCCCAAAACAGCGTCATTGTACTGGGATCCTTACAATAAGGAAACGCATACTTTGGAATACGCGTCCAAAGTTAGTGGCTTTGACTTTGTCAACGCGCAACAGGGTGCCGTTGCTGCAGCTGCAGCTGCAGATATTGAAGATACCATGAGACAGTCTGAAAGCAGCGATACTAACGATGATGTCGCTCAAGGTTCACCCATTGCACTCCCCCAAATAACCGCCGAGAAAGGTTTCAAATCACCACCACGTCGAGTAGGGAAGCTCACCGCTACCGGTGACTCTTTCGCCCCAAACCTCGTTCTCAATCTCGAAGCAAGTCATACAAGCTGGGGTCGCTCGCCTTCCAACACAATTGTGTACGAAAATAGTAAGGATACTCGTGTTCCAAAAGTTGCGTTTGTCATATTTTGGTGGTCTTCGAATGGTGCGACCGTGCAGCAGCTTTCACAAAGAGGCGATGACTGGACCGTCCTAGATAATTTGCGTGTCGGCATTTTCACTCTCGCGACTTCCGGTATCTCGATCAACGGCAGACATATTCGCTCCAAAGACGAAAAAGGCCGCATCATCTACGGAGAACTGCACACAGGCGATATCGTCCAAATCTACCACCAATCCCATACCAATCAATGCCTCAAATTCAAGTGCGAGTTCTACCTTGGCGAGGGCAGAGACCCACGGCCCCCTGGCAGCATCTTTGAAACATTCCGCAATGCTTCAGTCCCGACATGATTGCTTTGATGGTATCATTCTGCGGGAGGACGTAATGTCCGACATCGAATTGGAACCTTATTTCCTTTGTTATAGTATTGCACCATACTCAGCGGCATTTTTTCTTTTTCAATTTTCTTTCCACTTGGGGTTTCGATGGACTATAATCAATCGTCTTTATATGGGTGGTTGATCGCTGGAACTGGGTCTGTAAATGGGGTGGACATGTAATCCTGCCTCAATTCTAGATAGAACGCTTATATAAGCCAATAAACAAATCAATTCCATGATTGCACAATGTTTGATGAAGATACCTTTGTAGACGCGAAGGTTGTGATATTTCCACCCAAGAACCAGATTTCCGGCAATCAATAGGTCGATCTAACCGCTTTTGGCCAACGGCAATTGACCCATGGTGAGCTTCCGCATTGAAAGTGACATCTGTCTCTTAGGCGCAGCCCTCTTTTACTGCCACAACACCAACATTTCCTTTCAGCTTGGATGCAGTGGCCTTTCACACATGATGAAGAACTTCTGGGCGCTTCCGGCATTTTTACGCCTTACGCTCGCGAGTCAACAAGCCTTTAATGTGCTTGAGGACCTGCTTGCTTTCCCTCAGGTATGCTCTTCGTGATCTGGCGCGACCGCTTCCAGTACTTACGGCTATGGACAGTTCGATGTGGTGTATCCACAATCGTATATAACGGAGGAAGATGCGACGTCGCTTCTCGCTCATTCTACACCACACAAAACTAAAATTCCCATCACGAGTACGACGTCGCAAGAAACACAAGACCTGTCGAAACCGTCAAAGCCATCATCCAGCTCTTCACCCGACGACGAGCTCGAATACACATATGAACGAGTCGTAGTAAAAGGGCAGCGCTACCTCTGTAGCATTCCCATTATACCAGATGAAGAGCCTCAAAACAGCACTGTATCAGCAGAGCAGGCCAAAGCTGAACAAGAGAAGGAGTTGGTACGCGCTACGGACCGTGGAGCGGAGTTGCTACAGGGAATGCAAGGTAATTGCATATACTACGTGAGCGGGTGGTGGAGTTACAGCTTCTGCTACATGGATGAAGTCAAGCAATTCCACCAGCTTCAGTCCGGTCGCGATCTCCCGATCTACCCTCCGGTAGAGGATACGAGTGTGAAGAGTTTCATATTGGGTAGGTACACAGAGCAGCACAAAACAGAAAAGAAGAAGGGAAGGAAAACATTGGGAAATGAACAAGGCAGTAAGGAAGTCGATGATGAGGATGCAAACAAGAAAGAAGCGACTGCGCTAGATCTTCCTAGGCTTGAGACAAAAGGTTCAAGCAAATACATGGTACAACACCTATCTGGGGGCACAGAATGCGATCTCACGGGCAAGGACCGCAAGATCGAAGTTCAGGTGAGCTGCCCTATTATACCTTTCGTTTGGCACAACAACAACAACTAATCAATCAACAGTATCACTGCCACCCCAGTGCTAGCGATCGAATCGCTATGATCAAGGAAGTCAGCACCTGCACCTATCTCATGAAGATCCACACGCCCCGCCTCTGCAACGACATTGCCTTCCTCCCCCCTCAGGACAACCTCGCCAACCACATTTCTTGCCAGCCAGTTCTCCGCTCTTCCGAAGTCGACGCATGGACGCTTGAAAACGCAAAGTTCAAACTCCGCGAGACCGAGCGTCTCATTGCCGAAGCTGAGAACAACAACCCCCTCCGTCAAATGAAAGACGGCCTCGAAGGCTCTACCAAACGTGGACCGATCATTGGCGGCACTGAAGTTGGTGCGCAAGCGCTTGTAGGAGGTGAAGGCCGCGTAGTCGAGAGAAGCATCATCGTCGGCGGTGGGAAAGCAACGAACAAAGGGACGGTCATCGACAGCGACGGCCGGCAAATGAGCGAGGAGGAACTTGAGGAACTAGGCATCAAGCCCGAGACCCTGGAGAAATGGAAAGCAGAGACCAACGAGCGAGCCGAAGGTGCCAAGTGGAAGATTGACGTTGTCGAGACGCCCGGAGGCCGTCACTTTCTCTCCATCATAGACCCCGAGGACACGGACGGAAAGGAAACGAAGAAGAGCGATGGCGGGAAGAAAAAGCGACCTGGGAAGAACAACGATAAAGGTGATGATAAGAGGAGGGGAATGGGCAAAGAGGAAGAGCGGGAATTCCAGAAGAAGGGACAGAAGCAGCCGCCGGTCGAGGACGAGGCCGAAAGCCAGGAGGGGAGCGAGGAAGAGTACAAAGATGAGCTTTAGTACTCTTTTTTTGCTCGCCTGTACCTTTTGTGTAGCCCTACCGTTCATACTCTTGTAACACTTTCATGAAATGTACATTCTTATGCCCACATGTGAAGTTTGCGTGATCCTCTTTCCTCCCTCCTTTGTTGGCTACAATGACACTCCATAAATAATTCACCACTCCAACAAGAAACTCGGATGCGCCGACCTACCTACCTACGACGCCCTAGTAGGCTCGTAAACACCACCTCCGCGGACTCGCCTCCTTTCGCTTCCCCCCTCCCCTTTTCTGTTTAGCCCCAAGCCAGCCCTCATGCACCTAACAGCTCCTCCCATAGATAAGAGCTACCTCCCCGCATCCGCCTCCTCTTCCCGCCCCGATAAGCCACACACACGTACACGCACGACAAGAGCTGAGAAGCGAGAGCAAACCACGCGCCCTGTCTATCTCCGCGCGCTCCGTGGACTTTGGTGGTGGTGACGTTAGGTACTTGTTTTCGGGTGTGGTGGTTGCTGGGGAGGGGGGAGGGGGGCGGTGGGTTGTTTGGTTGGTTGGTTAGTTGGTTAGTTATGTAGGAATTGAAGGCAGGATATTTACTCTTTCTCTTTCTCTGTCTTTGTGTGTGTTCGAAAGCGATTGTCCCGTGTTGCTGGAAGTTCTGTGGTTTATTGAGATTGATAGCGCTGCATACAGACATACTCAATTGTTCAATCTCGGGACCGATTGAATTCGTCAAAGAGCTTGATTAGATACCTGGCCAGGTATTCGTTCATTCTCCCAGAACATTCCCAAGACCGACAAAGAAAAAAAGAAGAGCAGAAAAGGAGGAGTAAAATGGATCCTTCGACTACAGCATCGTCGGAGCATTTTTCGCCGTACCGAGCGGATGGGAAGTTGGTGAGTACATATGGACACGCGGCGAGCCTTTAAGGTGATATGATTTATGGATGAAATGGATATACGACTAATCAATTGATTGCATTGAAATTAGTACGGCTTCGTCTGCGTGGTGACAGGAGCCTCGCAACCAGTCGGTCAAGCTATCGTATCTGAACTCGCTGGTATGTAGCTAGCTATCCAATCCTCACTTTTCAAACACATCGATCTAACAAGAGCAACACCCAAAAACCCAGCCCACGGCGCAGCCTGCATCTACGCGTGCACGACATCCCCCGACTCCGACACTGCCGTCGACGCTTTAGCGACCTCCCTAACCACTACCCACCCCAACACAAAGGTGATAAGCTACCCGTACAACACGACATCCGAAGAAGCAACGCTCGTGCTCATTGACGACGTGCTCAATGCGTGGGGGAGACTCGACATTTGGGTGTCGTCGACAGGTCTGCTTGGGCCGCCGTCTATAACGTCTACTAGCCCCCGCGACCTCACCGCCGCCTTCGAAACAAACGCCATGCCGGCCTTCTTCGCCCTCAAGTACGCCCCCGCCGCCATGCAGAAAACGACGCCGAAGGGCAACTACGCCAACGCCGCGCCCAAGGACGTCGCGTACGGCTCCATCATCATCGTGTCGAGCGTGGCCGGGACGTACGGCGGATGCTGGGGCCCCGCGTTTACAATGTCAAGCCACGCAGCGCTGGGGGTGGTGAGGTCTGGGGTCGCGGTGCTGAAGGGGACGGGCGTGCGGATTAATGCTATTACGGCGGGGCAGATTGATGTTGGGGTGGATTTGAAGGGCGCGAGGATAAAGGAGATGGAGCAAGGACAGTTCCCGCCCAGTCGGTTGCAGAGCGAGGAGGTGGTGAAGAGGGTCGTTGGGTTGGAGAGGGCTGGTAGACCCGGAGAGGTGGGTAAAGTGGCCGGGTTTTTGGCGAGCGGGTTTTCGAGTTATATTACGGGTGCTGAGATTAGAGTGGATGGTGGTGCGAGTGTGATGAATCCGTTGACGGTGCCGGTTTGAGTGGTCGTGATTGTCTCGTTGGTAGATTTGAGTTTCGAGACTGGAGCTGTTGACTTTCGTGGAGTCTAGTAGTAGCCAGGGTATCTTATTCGTACACAGCATCTAGATAACTTTTGTATATGGTACACGGTCCCTCGACATGGGCCTTAGACTAATGTTGTAGGACGACTGGTTTCCCCTGTTCCCATCCGTCCAAGCTCTCTTTAATGTTGATCCAATACCTAAGCTTTACAGCCTCACTTTTCGCGGTGTCCAAGTCGTCCTTCTTAAATGCTTCTTCTAGTATTTTGACGCTTTCTTCAATTCTCTGCTCATTCTTGGCTTTCATGTCCAACAAATCATCCTCGCTTTGGGCTTCCTCTATCTCTTCCCTCGTCTCCAGAACTTCCATCAACAGCTCCGGATCGTCTACTTTTGCCGTTTCGTCCTCAGCCACTTCGATTCCACGTAAACTCAGGAGGTATTGTGCCCGTAGGAGAGGGTTTTGCAGCGTCTTGTACGCTTCGTTGATCCGCGCGCTGAGCGCTTGTGCTTTATTCTTATCTTCCGGGGGGTGGAGGTCAGGGTGCGCCCGCGCCTGTAGCTGTAGAAACTCCCGTTTCAGTGCATTGACATCCACCGTGAACGCGCCCTGTGGTGGTGGACCTGAAGGAAGCGTGGTCGGGAAAAAAGTATAATGCGTTTGATTTTGAGATTTTGACGTTGACTGTTTGCGATGTTGATATATTGATGAGGGTATGTGATTCGCACAGAAGAGACAGGGTTGCGGTCTGAGTCTTTGCAAGCGGAGCGCAGCGGAGGTTTCGGATGAAAAGCGTGCGCGCAGCGTTGTGGCCGATGAGCGTACGACGTGCATTTGGGCGATTGATTGTAAAAATTGACCAAGATATTTGCGGGCGTAAAGGTTTATGCGAAGCGATTTGTGGGTACGGAGGAATTGTGATGAGTACATAGGTAGGTAGTCAAAGGATGGAAAGCGAATCGTGAACTTTTTAGCCGGAGCATTACGTCATCATTCGGTTCAACATCTCCATCAAACAACGACAATTCCAATTCTTCGTCAAAAACATGGGCAAGATTTCCTATACTCGGGAGATGGGGACTTCAATGGCGAAGCTATCAATCTTCTCGTTCAGTATTAAAATTACAGCTCCTGGCAATATGCTGTATAGCGATTTTCTGATCCACATCGACGGTGGTGTAGATATCAAGTATGTAGTTGTTAGACACTCCACTTAGCCATGAACAAATATGCCCCCAGTGAACAAGCAGAAGATGGAAGGAACTCAGAGCGGCCGCAGTGGTCCACATTGAGACAACCTTAATTAGTACATATGTATCAGAAAGGTGACATTGGTAGATATAGATTGTCTTCTATGGCTGTGAAGCTTGCGTCTAACCTCTACATGCCCTGATGATGCTCCTTAATGCAGTCTTTCTATTGCAACGATGCACCCCGCACAATTATTGTTCCAAAATCCCAAATGCAGTGACCAATATCATCATGCACCATTCGCTTCCTGCTCTTGGGCCTTCTTCAGCTCCTCTCTCGGCGGCAGCACATCCGGTCCAAAACTCAATGGAAGCAATTCACCCATCTTCCTCACGATGAACTTTCCTTCCTTGTTGAACATGAATATGGGAACATCCAGGCCCAAGAATTCGCGCAGAAACTGCCGGCACATGCCGCACGGCGAGCAATAGTCGTCCATATCAGTAGCTACGCCTACAGCTTTGAAGTCTCCAAGTTTGTGTCCAGACACTACAGCAGTGCCCATTGCGACACGTTCTGCACATGTCCCGACGGGGTAAGCTGCGTTTTCAACATTGGCGCCGGTGATAATGCATGGAGCATCGGAGGATGGGTTAGATTGGTGCAGGAGAAGTGAAGCTCCAACACGGAACAGGGAATACGGGCCTGGTGCAGCGCTGGTTAATCGCCGACATATTCTGAAAATCCCATCGTCCTTAGGCCTTTTTCTGCCCCCACGTACACCGTTCATCTACCAAGAATGAAAGTGAAGCAGCTTACAATATGCCGTTGCCCTTGCATCAAGGCATTTCTGGCCAATATTTTGCAGCTCTGCAGCTGACACACCGTAAATCAATCCATCTTTCTCAGGAACTTGCTCAGCAGGGATAGGCTTGAAGGTCGAAGCAGACATAGTGAGGGGAAGGAAGAAAGAGAAGAGGGGTGAGATATTGGAAGCTTGATAGACGGTCGGAGCCGCGGTATACCGAATCCGGGCCCGCTTTACCAATTTCGAATTAGCGGCATCAATTGATATCAATCATGAAAGCATCAATCCGAGCACGTGCCGAGTATCTACACATCCGGCCGACCAGTTTCTCCGGCTTGCTCTTTACCTCTGACCGAGTTGAATCATTTTGCATCCGGTATACAAACAAAGACCGGACCAACACCCGACTTGCAAGCTTACAATGGCGGAACTGCGAATCGACGATTTGCAAAACACAAGGCCAGCACGTTCTTCAGCGCGCAGAGGGGTTCTACTTCGCATCTGAATTACTTCATTTTAGAGTGTTCCTGGTTGTACCCCCCTTGAGAAAAATTAGGACGATGGCATTGGCAGATGGGCGGTTAAGGCCTTCAGCTGCTGCTCAACCCTCCATTCCATCCCCGGAGCCGCCAAAGCATTACTCGTTGCCGAGCTCAAGACGGCAGGACGGCTCATAATCCATGGTCGGAGGCCGATGCAGGGGTACCGAAATGGCGAGGTCCTCCTGCCCACCTCCCCGCTCTTGGGTTGTCTATCCCTCTTCACTTATGCGTTTGTAGGACGCTCCGCCCATTTTTATCGATGATTTGCGCCCCGTACGCCTCGAAAAGCCTCCAGGATGCTATGTGGAGAAGAACCAACCGTTGATATCACCGGAGGCTCCAGGGAGGAGCGAAAAGATGATGCAGGCGTTCTTCAGAACACACCACTATTCACTCAATGTTATCAAGGTGCTTCTTCTGGGCGGAGCACCATGTCGGGACAGGCAACTGAGGCACCGCCCTCTCATGATGTGCCTAATTCGAACATTTCGAGACTTGCGCCTCATCTCGGTGAAGGCACAGGTCCAACCCAACAAGCCGGCGTGGGTTTACTATCTCTTAGGTACCTACATTCAGCGGCACGCTTTACTCGTCGCATGGCCGTGTGTGCATTCGACCAGTGAGAGTTACCTGCTCCATCCTTGTTTCCTTTCGTGTGCAATGTGGTGAGGCGGATGCGCAACACGGATAGCTGCTCTGCAGATGACCTCACGGTTCACAGGAACAAAATGGTCAGGCCTTCCATAACTTGTTGCAGGTGAAAATAAGTATCCTCTTTATATCTCCTACCATGTGCCCAGGAACACAGAATCCGATAAAATTGAACTACAAAGGGACGACGGAGTTTGGGCAATGAACGTGCTCTGGCCTGGCACCACAAGGTAAGGATCGCCCATGTACAGTACATGCGTAATTTGCTTTTTTTCCTGAGGCTTGCCCGTCACCCCCATCCCCCATACGAGCATGCAGCGAGCTAGACGCCCACGTCAACGCAAAGTGGTGGCTGTCCATGTAAGCCACCGGTGAACTACTGAAGAGACATGGGCCCTTGCTAGCTAACTATGGGTCGTCAACCAATGGCAAGCAAGGTGAGCGTCGTCCAATCATCATTGAGAAAATTTGATGCGGCTCTGCGATGGACCATACCATAAATCAGGACCAAGCTTGGGGGCTCCGGTCCTGGTATGATGGTCTGAGAGCAGGTAGGAGACATTCACAAATCCACCGGTTTACCTCCCAAACAAATCTTACATTTTAAATCTACTACTCCTTCGCGAAATTTTTCACTCACCATCCTCCCATTACCATCTGATTGATGAGCAACTGTTCGTGCTATTCACTACTTGAACGGAATCGACTTTGAAGCGTCAATGGTCTAGTCTTTCGTGCCCTGAGAGAAGTTCATGTATGCATCACATGAGAGCAAACGGGCTGGACTGGACCTCAACTGATCGTTCAGACAGAATCTCGAAACTTGACTGCTTCATCACACCGTACTGTTAAGACGACAAGCAACTACAAATCACTTGCCCAACTCAAACGCTCCATACAACTTGCACCCACTCGAAGTCCAATCTTGAAGATGACCATGTATCATCAATACGGAGACCTTCCCCAGATCCCTTCCTTCTCGGAAGATGCCTCTTGCGGTCAGTGGAATGATCAAACCGTACCCGGACAGACTCGATTTCGGGTAGAGGAGGACTTTCACTACCATGGAGCAGACGGTTCAACATACTCAACTATGGGACGCTTCCTCGCTGATCCACCATTCATACCCCAGAGCCTTCTCCACCCAGTCACTGCCCAAATGATGCATAGTCAGAGTCAAAACTACCAACAATTCAATTACTGGCCTGGCCACCTTCGATACCTGTCTCCAGATGACAGCACATCCGTCTCTGGTAACTCCAGCTACGCAACTCCAAACGAAGTTCATTCGCCACACCATGTGCATACATACGGCAGCCCCGAGGACTTCACCCAAAACTCCTTGCCCTACCATAAGGGCGAATACTCGACGCAATCTCGTGTACTCGATCCCGCTATGATTGGGGGAAGCATCAACCCACGCGACATAGAATATGAACATGAGCCTGACGCGGAACACATAGTGGAAGAAGCTGAGATTATCGAGACAAAGATACTGTCGCCCGTGTTGACCGAAACGACTGTTGCAGGCATGGACAACTCCATCGATAGCCAAGCTGAAATTTCTCTGCGCGATGCAGAGGAAGTGCAGCCGATTACAAAGGAAGAAGAACTATCTTCAGATACCGAATACATGCCTACTAGATCAACTAGACGAAGAAGGTCATCAGCCTCTAACGTAGGCACTAGGAAGCAGGGCCAGCGACGATACTCTCACCAAAACAAGAAAAACACGTCACCCAAGACCAGTCCGGGCAAGGTCTGCAAGAGACCCAATCGTACTATTGCCTCAATTCACACAGGGAAAGCCTATGCAGACTCTCAATTTTCTGGAGACACGCAGCGACATTTCCCATGTCCATTGTCAACGTACGGTTGCAAATCCAATTTCTCGTCCAAAAACGAATGGAAGCGACATGTTAGCACCCAGCACATCAAGCTAGGGTTTTGGCGTTGCGATTTGTGTACCCCTACCGTCGATTCCAACGATAATCAAACGCTTTATCACAACGACTTCAACCGTAAAGATCTCTTCATTCAGCACCTTCGTCGCATGCATACTGCGTCTACCTCCTCGAACCGCAACCAAAAAGAGCACCTCGTGGTTACCGAAAGTAACATAGCGGAACACCAAAAGCGATGCTTCATGGTACTTAGGGAGGCGCCTCCACAGTCACAGTGCCTTTTCTGTCCGGATACCTTCTGCGGGCCCGCATCATGGGACCTCCGCATGGAGCACATTGGTCGGCATTTGGAGAAGGATCGCAAGACCGGCGGGCTGAAGCACACCGACACTGAGTGCTGGATTCCAGATAAGGATCTTGAGCAGTGGCTTTACAAAGAAGGAATCATCACGCTTGATTCTGTTGGCCAGTTCACGATTGGGGATGGGCAGCCAAAATGAACTGTCATGTATAATGTACGCAGACGATGAAAACACTCAAGAGCGAAGGAGATACGACCCAGCAACCTGACGCCTCCCAGGGACGTGAAGCAACATTGGAATACATACCAAAAAAATCATTTACGCACTCATGAATTTCTTTTGTATAATACCCTTTTGGTGTTCTGGTTGGGCATGGGATACGTTCACTCCATTTTTCTTTCTTCGGTTGACGACACCCATGATTATCCAAAAAAATGCACTTTCATTCTTGTACAGAACAGCATCGGAAAGATTCTGTTGTCCAGATCTATTCATAGTTACGGATTTGTATCATAGTTCACATTCATCATACCATCATCGCTACTAAGATTTTGCGCAAAGAACTTGCCTGCTAGAAGTTCAGTCTGTGCACAGCCATCATGTAATGAATGCTACTTTTAGCTCTCGGCTACACCTACACTCTATTGAAGCTTTTCTACCCGGATGTGATACAAGAACCTGTCGCAGGATCTACCGTGCGAGGCGATCAGAATCAAGTACTCAATACGCCATGTTGTACGACATGTTGACTGAATGGTTGATTTTCACGTGAAACCGCTTTTCGGCAGTTTCAGTATCTATATTATCTATGTGTTCATTTCTATATCAAGCTCTACGGACACGGGTCGGTACCCAGGGACCGATTTTGCATCCATCACGCACAGAATCCTTCGCACTTTTGCTAGGGCACGCACGGAAATCAGTGCATTCTTGTGTGGCAATTTCCTCATGTGAGATGATTCCTTCGTGGGGTTTGCAAAGGTTCGCTTGCGCTTCTTCCTTACACATCCATCTTCTTTGGGACCGCAAGGTAAGCACTCTATCACCTACATACTCGAACGTGTTGCTATCTATACAGCAGGATACGCGGGATGTCGAAATCCAACACACCTTGTCAGCACGGGAAGGATTAGCTCAGCGCATGGGTAGCGAGCGGGCATATGGCCCTTTCAAGTATCCCAATGTCGGATGTCCATCTTTATTAGGTTTCCAAGAAGGAGGCTCAAAATGCTTTGGCCCAACTGCAAATCGCACACCCCGATTCTACCGTATTTTGGACCCCAAGAGGATTGATGGTGGAGTAAAACTTTCATTCCCTCCCCGCCATGGAAAACGAAATGAGGACAGGGCATCCACGTCCCTTGGATGTCCTGTGCTTCCAACGGCAATAAACAAAACCGATCCATGTCATCCATGTGGTGTTGCATTCGCGATTGGGGATCACCGCCGCCGACGGCGAGATGCCACCATGTTATTACTACTATAAACCCATCGTCACTGTGCGTATGAATATCGCCCCCATACGCGCGCGGGCTATCCTCTATCTTTTGTTGGATCGAAACGAAGCCAGGGCGTCCCATCTATCGGTCTCAATGCTCCTTTCACACACACATCCTCCGTGCCCACGGTTTCTCGCCCCCGCATATCCCACCGAGTCCTTCAGTTGAAAAACGTTACGTAGGATTGGTAGTTGGATCGCGGCGCGCGCTGCAACACCTGCACGTCCATCGAAACGTCGCCAGATTTGCGGTCCAAAGCTCACAGTACGAAAAGATCTGATACGCTAAGTTTTTCCCCTTAAGCCCGCGTCCTTATTTTTGGCGCTTGCCGTACTTGATGGCGTGCACAAGCAATAAAGTGTGTGTGCGTGCCTGAGTGCCTGATATAGAGTTGGAAAAAGCAACAAAAGCCACCCAGAGGCTGGGGAAGCATGCATATACGAGAACATCTTCTAGTCCTTCAGGACAGATGCGCAGCAAGCTAGCAGCAGTGCCTGGAGGAATCAAGATTGACAAGACAGTGGCGATTCTACCAAGCTACGATTGCGCCCCTTTCGCTTGAAGGAATGACGCTGTGTAAAAACTTGCGCTCCATGCTGGGATAGTAATCGCGCTGCAGTCTGCAGATGACACGCGCTCTCACGCACACCTGGGCACACAAATGCGCGCACTTTCGAATGGCCTGCACGCAATAACGTGTGCCCGTCCCTTTCACTGCGACCTCCCAAACTAGGCGTGTCATACCGCATTGGGAATTCGTGCGTCAAACCCATAGAGAGGACGATCTCGGCGTTTGACGTCTGCATCATCGCCCGTGGGACAGTACATATCTGTACAGATCTGTACAGTCTGTATGGGCGGATTAAAGACCCGACCGTTGCACAGAGTTTGTGTCGTGATACCGATATCCTGTATCGTGCATGCGTGTGGTTGCAGGACGTGGGGCGTAGCTCGGCATGTACGGCTCAATTCACTACGCCTCAATTAGTCCAACTTCGAGGATTCCCCGGTCTGCGACAGATATCAATCTACGAGGACAGAGAGCCGCATTATCACCCAATTAGAACCGCAGCCTTGTATTGCAGAAGACGTGGAACAACCCAGAGAAGGGCGCCGACGGGAAGAGATGATCATCAGGTTACTCCTGCAAGGACACATGCATGATTATTGCAGTAGAAACAATAATACCGGACGGGGAGAGTCGGCTATCACATTCACTCACTGCACTAGTACCTAAGTAGGTCCTACAAGGAAGGAGGGAAGGGCAACAAAGTAACGAAGAAGGCAAACACCCTTCTACCCAAGCAGGCAAATGAAAATGCAGCCATATAGGCAGCAACCCCCCCGGCATTGCATACACCGTCCTTTAACCAAGCCGTACGCAATGACATGATTCGACATGACATGACAGGTAGATTCTGACCACCTTCGCTACGACGTTCCCCTGCTTTTACCTACTCTCCCGTTTCAAGATCGTTTAAGCACTTATTGACGAATCTGGCACGTACGAAATCTGTGCCCTGGTGGGTGTGGGGGGCTTCTGATTTGATACTCTGACAACATGACATTTTTCAATGTTTTTGTTGGTATCAATTTCGTTCCATTGTTTCCCCCTTTTTTTCTCATTTAAAAAAAGTAGCGTTTGCAAATCTGCCTCAAAGTCAACCTTACTTCCTGGGCCATAGCACTTTGACTGTGTCGACAATTTTTTTTCCTTTCTTCCCTGATTCAAGGTTATGAGGTTGCGTCGCTGCTCCTGTGCTTATCTGCGTCTGCATCTGCAGACACCGGATCTTTTGACGGCCGGCGACGTCAAGGGGCTGCGCGGCTCCGCCCTGTGGGTGGGGCACCTCTCCTCCCTGAAAGCATGTTTAAAGGAGGTGGTCATCAAATAGAGAATGATTGGATGTACTTGCTTGTTGTTTGTTTGTAGCTGAGAATGAAGGAGGCGCGGTTAAAAACACCCATGTACATGCATGTTGAGAGTGAGGCTCAAAACTGTGCGGTGGGAAAAGTGCGGTGGAAGATTTTACGTGGACGAATCACTCGAGGACACGGCCGTTCGAAGATTGGATTTGGGACCGCCCTTTGAAGAAGTGTTTCTGTTATTTTTTGTTTCCTGGTGAGACTGTCTTGGTATGGTAAACGAAGGTAGGCGTGGAATTGAATTACCGTAGACATCAAAGGTGACCACTATACCATGATTTCCTCGTTTTTTCATGTACCAGATTGACTATACATCATGCTGAAAACTGCCTCAGGTACATATTAAACAAAACACAATACCCTATGAAGTCCAAAACCCGTCCGCCGAAAGTGTTTACTATCAAAGTCCGAGCCTACAACGCCTACGTACACACCACCCAACCACATCCTCAATCCATCATCCACGGCCGAACCAGACATGCTATGTTCAGCAAATCCGATAGTACTCGTATCCTGCCCCCTATCTATCGCCCAAACTTTACTCTCCCGTCAATGCCGCACTCCATAGACGAAACCTTCCTACCAGCCACAAGGTTTCGGCGAGCATTATCATTGCGGATCACGCAAGAATGGCGGGAAAGATACCTAATGTGAACAGGCTCTACACATTCTCAGATGCCACATGAATTTCGTCTCGCCGTTGTTCAAAGCTTTACATTCCTTTTTCATCCTGCTTTAGTAGAGTCAGAGCATACCGCTATGGAACCTTCAGAGGGTGCATGTGAGACACAGGGAGATCAAACTCCGAATGCAGAGTTGCTTGTTATCGAGATATCATGTGGTGTGACATTCTGAGACAATAACAGTGTACTGTAACCACCCTGGTGGCGTGGGGTTGGCTTTGTACCAGCGACATAGGGATGTTCTATCATTCACTCAATACTTCCCCTAGTCCAACATTGCCATCAACCCTCCAACACCATCATTCCGCCAACATTCAAGCCAGAACTTCCAGTCCTCCCTACTCTGCACCTTCTAACCAATACCCATCTTTCCATTGATCTCTTTTTACATATATACCACAATCGCAACAATAAAATCTACACTAACCCCTCCCCCCCCCCCCCCCCAAATAAAAACTCCCTCCCTGACCCTAGCTACCCTTCTACCCATATCCATCTCTTCACCCTTCTCTCCCGCCACGAACCTCCAGTTCCCCTCCCTCCCTCCCTCCTGTCGCTTCTTCTTCTTCTTCTCCTCCTTGAAAAGACAACACCCACTACCTCACAACGCACTCATACCTATACATAATAATTGTAATCCTTGAACCCCGTGACCCAAAACTCTCTTTCACACACATCAATGTCCACAGACAGACAAGCGGGATAAACGCACAGGAACGACACTGCTCTACTCGTCCCGGACGTAAGAAGACTCGGCGAGAGAGACGTGGGCGTACTATTGATCCTTCTTCCACCTACCTCTTATATAAACGGAAAAACGGGGGAGGATGAAGTTTTGGTTCCTTCGTGCTGTTGACTTCCACCTTTGCCACGTACTGCACACTTTTTCGTAGGTTGATCCTAAGTACATAAAACATCACCTGGAAATCCATGATATCTACCCCTGTCAACGATTTCACATGCTCTTACTCCTCTGCAGGATCTACATCAACCCCACGATAAAAAATATCCACGAATACAATACAAGAGTATCGTACCGTATATCCCATCCAACCACCTATCTATCCACGCGTGTGTCGTGTCGAGCAAGCGAGCGAAGATCTTGTACTATACATTTGTTGGGTAAGAAGGGCAGAGGAGAAAAGTGTGGTAAATCTCAGTCTCTGTTTTATTGTTATTCTTTTTCTGTAGGGGTTGTGCGGGGGTGGGTTGTGTGTAGAGGGGCAGGTGTGGTGGGTAGGTGATAGGGAAGGGGAATTTATCATGGCATTGATGTTGATGCCTACATACATACAGATAGAAATGCCAGAGTGGAGGAGTTGGGAATCGAGAGAGGTAGAGGGGAGGATGTGTGGGCTTCTATATGTATATATGGACGATTAGGTATGTATGTGCGAAAATTGGTAAGTTGGAAGGGAGGAAGGAAGGAAGGAGGTTGAGCGATTTGATCTACATGTATATAACCTGTGTATGTGAGAAAGGAAAAAAGTTAGGCTTTTAAAGAAAGAAAAAGAAAAGAAAAGAGAAAAGGTTTCGGTTTCGTGCGATTGCCAGCTAGTGCTACATATAATGTTACATAAAATATGAGACAGACAGAACGAAGCATGGAAGATTGGATGGTCGTACATAGGCAAGCGTATAACTGTGTTGATAACCCGTAGGCAAATGCATTTCCTCGCGATCATAGAGTGTTTTGGTGGGCAGCGCGTATATTATGAATGAATTCTGAGTTGATCATCACAGAGTATTGCTACCCTGGGTATCGACGCAGGTAGGGGGAAACACTAGGTACCGTTCTCGGCCAGGACGGGCACACAGCCAACTGTTTGCGTACGTGATATGCGTATCTTATTACATTTTCTTCTTTTATAGCTTCATGTAGTGCAATCATATGAGGATAGACCGTCGTATCTTACTAGGATAGAGAAAGCTCAACGACACAAGCCTCCAATGCAGATTTTTGGACTAGGTATAAACATCCAAGACGACCATTGCACGAAATGAAAAAAAAAAATTCACCAAATCCCCCTGTAGCTTTTCTTTCTACGCAGTCAGTTTAGCGACCAAACGATCCTCAACACCCTCCAAGATCCAGTGGTGCTCGAGCACCTCTAGGTTCTCCGCTTCGTTAAGGAAGAGCTTGTCCGGATCCTGCTCGGGACCCATCATGCCGGCGCCAGGGTTGGACATGGCCATCTGCTGCGTGACTTGATTCGCAGCTGGTTGTTTGTTAGTCGAACATGATCTGACAACAAAAAAGCGGGAATGGAATAACGTACAGTTGTTGCTTCCGAGAATGAAGTTGTATACCGGCTGCAGACCGAACAGGGTCAAAAAGTACCAGGACAAACTCGACACCCACCTCACGTCCAGATCGCGCGTCCCGACACCCGATTGAAGCATAGACTTGAACTGGGGCGTCAACGGGAAGGGAAGTTTCACTTTCGGCAGTTAGCAAACACATAAATCCAAGGGAAAGCGGTCAAAAGGAAACTTTTGCCCAATGGAATACGTACTGATGACGAATCCCGAAAAAAACGCATTAATCCACCCCATGATCAAAGTCTGGGGGATCATCATAGCCATATTCCCCTTCATCATGCCCATCATGCCCTCCATGGCTGCAGGGTCCGACATAGGATTCGGTCTGGGCTTGCCTCTGTTCTCGGGCTCGGCGAGGAACTTGCCTTCCTGGTAGGCCGACACCATGTAGGCTTTGCGGGCCTGGAAGGAGGCGGGGGACAGGACGTTTGCGTTGGTGCGGAGCTGGACGCCGCGGACGAGGGAGCGCTGCTGGCGGAGGTGCGCGAGGGATTGCTTCTTGGGCGGCGTCTGGAGGAGCGTCATGGCGTAGTGGCGCAGGATACCCGTCAGGATCATGACGACCGTGATGGGGAGGAGGATCCACCAGCTGCAATTGCTGTCAGCGCGGAGGTGGGGAGGGTGGAAGGATGGGAGATACGTACAATAGGGCTGGATCCCTGTGGATGGTCTGCACCACGGGTTGGGCCATCTTTGCGGCAGAGGCGTGGTGAAGGGTGATGGGGAATGGAAATGAGGTTGCGTGGTGGAGTAGAGTGAGGTTAGAAGTTGTGGGGATATCTCGGCGACATGGGGGTCTACGGCGGGCGTTGCTTTAAGTTGTGAACACCTAACACCTTGCTCACCACCGAAAGCTCACCACCGCAACGGCGCACACTTCGCTCGTTCCACTTCAACAACTCATAATACAAACGGTGTTGCCTTCAATTACCCAGTTGCGAGGTCAAACATGGCGGCTGCTAATAAAATCGCGGTGCATTCGCTATCCGGTACGTCGGCAACTCGCACCCATTCATGACAAGCTTCCCCACTGCTAACCACGATCCGCAGACTTGAAGAACACGACCGACGATGCTCTCCCCGCCTACTTCCACACGCTCAAGTTCAAGCAGATCCACAAGCAGACGGATGTGCGGTTAGTCCTGGGCTACAGCGCCGTCATCATCGCCGGCGCGCTCTTCGCCTACGACTGGAAGTTCGGTTGGGAAGCCTCCAAGCCCTACACCGCGCCTGCGGTGGTGGCATACTTCATCTTGAACTCGGCTTTCAGCTACTGGCTGTGGTTTGTGGAGGCGGGGACTGTTTACGAGGGAGAAGGCAAGACGGGCAGGGTAAGTTTTTGAATCGGGAGGGAAAAGTGTGCGTGTACGTGGGAAGTTGACGTTGTGATTCCAGGTTCGCATTGCGTCGTCTACGAAAAAGCACATCCCCGTCTACGAGGCTGATGTGTTCTTCACCCCCGCGCCGACAAGCTCGAACCCCGAGCAGAAGATTCACATTCGCGCGCCCATGACGCGGTGGTTTACAGCGGATGGGTACTTTGTGGCGAAGCCTTTCCAGCAATGGCTCGCCTCTGAGGTCCCGGTCATTGGTGCCGCGGATCCAAACAATGTTATCGAGGAAATTGGCCGGGGAAGTGAGACGGAGAGGGTCTTGAATGTCACTGGTAACAATGCGATTGATGTACTGGAACAGTTGAAGGCGAGCGGCGCAAAGGTATCTACGGGCAGTGGGCGCAGAAGGAAGGCATGAGCGTTGAGCAGAGGAGAGAGATGAACAAAAAATTTGCCCGCTCGTGGTTGTCACGATCACATCCTGGTCTTGTATGTTTTGTAGACGCAGGTACAGACAGTGGAAACTGGTTGGGAAAACGGGATGATGAGTATAGTATTTTGCGGTACTAATCCTGTTTCCCTTGGCTAGTTTTTTACTATGCGAGAGAAGCACAAATTGTGCTATCGAAGTGACGAAGTATCCATGTAAAATCATCATGTAGACAGATAATCCAGTGGGAGATCTTGATTTGAGCATAATCATCTCAACGGGAACTAACGATGTCATGCTCACGTATAAATTGAATGTTTTCAATTTATTTGTATCTAAGGGTCTTGACCTAAAAGTCAAGTCGTAAAGATTTCATACGCTCCGAGAATGCCCGAATAAAAAGTACGCCCTTGTAATGCAATAGCAAGGTCAAAATCCGCAACGCGATCATGATGCCAAAAGAAAATGCGTGCCATGGTATCCAGTTGAAGTTCAATCTCTTCCCGTTAACGTTCGACGCTGTCTATGAAAGTAGGTTCGTTCAGAATACATGCTCAATCATCCTGTTCCAGCATAGGAAGAACTTCTAATTCTCTCTTGATAATTCTCTCAAACTCTTCGCGATCGATCCCGGAAGCTCTTGCCAAGCGGAACAAGCTTTTCAGATCGGTGCTGATATGCTGTTTGATGGCAAGTTCAGTTTGACTGCTGTTTTCTGCCTCTCGTTCCAACTTTTCCACCGAATTAGATGAGGCAGATGAGGAGGGGCGAGGATGATTCAGGGCATTGTAATCCACTTGTTCAACCGGTTGTGTATCATTCGACTTGACGTCGCGAGCTGAATCCCTTCGCTCAGCATCGGTAGTCTCAGGCAAGTTTGATGCGTCCCGACCAAGGTCAAAGGAATTGCCGTTGAGAGTAGATTCTCCGGGCGGTACGGCCTCCTCGTCTGGATCGTGAGGGTCCATTGCAGGCTGGACTTCAGATGCATATCTTGCAAAATATTCCAGTTCGGTCTGAGTAGGGCCGACTTGGACCCTGGCATTTGCAGGCGGGGCAGGGGATTGCTTGTGCGGTGTCCTTCCCGGGGTCCTATCGTATGCAGCCCAATAGGAATCATCATCCTCTTCCTCGTCCTTCTGGGCGGGCTCTGGCTGCACATTTATGGTCATGTGGTTTGCACGACCGTTGGTTTTTGCTGGTTTCCGCCGGAAGCCTGCCTCATTGGCTTCGGCCAAGCTCGAATACCATTCTGTGCCATCGTCCGCATCGTCCAACCCCCTTAACTCGGCCAGTTCCCAGCGGTTGCCATTGTCACCTCCTGTACACCACAAATATGCCGGCACGATGCCATACTCGCCCAAGATAAGCCTCGCGTGTAACGTTTCGGGATCGGAACGGCGATAGACGACCTGATCGGGATCCTCGACTTCGATTTCACCAGACGCCGGGTGGGGTTCGACGTGAATGTTGCTTACGACCTGCGGAAGTCGAGAGCCTGCCTGCTGATCCCAACAGAGGAGAGAGAGCCAATCATCGGAGGCTAGAAGTTGTACCCGCTGGCGCAGAATGGGCGATAAGAGAGGAAGAAGCGCAGGAGGGGGCTGCTTGGATACGCTGGCGGTTGCTAGGCAGGCGAGGAGCGGAGGCAGAAGTTCTCTTGAATTGGGCGGAGGGATAGCGGGGATGGCCATGGTAGGCAACGCAGCGGGGACTTTTCGGAGCAGGAAAAAAACGAGGTTACGATTGTAGATGAGATAGAATGGCTAAAGTAACATCCAAGGGCGATGGGGATTGCTGGGGATAGCAATGGTAAATAAAGGTTGTGGTATGGGAGCGGAAGTGCGGAGGGGAGGGTCTGGTGACGCCTGTCACATGCAAAGCAGAATGACACGGTGAAGAGGCTTGGGGGGTTCGCGGGGGTTTGAATGGCGAGGTAGGATGGGTATAGGAAATGGCAGAGAGGGAAGGGAAAGTAGGGAGAAGAAGAGGTGAATAGAGGTGGCGGGGGAGGGTACATGTACCCTACATAGGTAGGTGAGACTAGGTAGATGGTTGCAATGTGGGGGAAAGGAAGCACGATAAGTGGTGGTTTTAGTTTCCATCCGTCCGATCAGCCAAACCAACCAAGCTGGATTCTACACGGTGCAATGTGTACAATACACGCATGCACCACCCAGTATCCCATTTGTACCTAAAAACGGTCTTACATGTAGCTCCGAACACTGCAAACTTTTACCAGTCGCTCCAACACGAAGAGAAGGGGGGTTCGGGGGGGTTTGCTATTGGTTCTGTGCGCCCCTGACCCCCAATTGGCTACATGTAACGGTGTTTCTGTAGGACAGACGAACGGGTAGTGCTTGGCGTCAAAGAGGCACACAGATGGGTACATACACAGGTACATATGTATACAAGCACAAATGCAACGGTTTATGTGTTTGATGGTCGAAACGCACCGTGTGAAGAATGATTGACGACGGTAACGCCGATGTGGGGGGAATGACTTGCTAGTCTCTCCTTTGGCCCCCATGTCTGTTCTGGCTCCTCCAGTAGACCGTGCTACCTACCTAGGTACCTATACCTGTAGCAAACGCATTAATCAATTCAAGTACGAACCTCTTTCGAACTCACTGATAGACTGCATGTCTCGCTTTGAAGCCGTTCCCCCATTGACCATGCATAATCGGCGACTGCAGCAGGTTGCTTGGTCAGTCCTGTTTCGAAGCTCCACGGCCCGCGGGTACCTGCATTCGGACTCTACTAGCCACCTACTACGCCTCTAGTACCTTTCGGCGACCTGACAAAATGTCCCGGACGGCATCAATTCCATGATAACAGCCAACGGAGCTATGTAGAGACTGGAACCTCTACACCTCCATACACTCGGACGAAACGGATCTTGACAACCCTGCCTCTTGTTGTTGCATGTCCGGATCCATAATACATGATACACGATGGCGGGTGGATTGCAATTCCCTCCGCACCACGGTACTTGAGAGCATAATGGTAGATATGTAGGTAAGCTACATGCTGCTGTACGAGTAGGAATGTGATTCCGTAAAGGGCTGCATGAAATGGACCGACCCAAAAGGACGTTGATGTTCTGAATACATTGACTAGATTTATGCCCTCGTTTCAGCCCACGGCCGTCAGATGGCAACCTGTCAGATACCTTTTCAAGCCCGAGGCTTGTAGGCTCGGAAGGCTTCCGCGACCCCATCCATGTACATAGTCGGACATGGTGTAGTAGGTACCATGTAGGTATTTATTGTACAGAATGTATAGGGTACGCTACATAGCTAGGTAATGACAGGGAGAGACATGTACCTGGACAAGCTGCCGCTTGGCTTCTCCTTTATATAGTAGCAGCCCTCGGCATCCGGTTAAGCGCCGTACAGGCTTCACCACGCACGCGGGCGTAGTATTACTGTACAGTGCCTACCTACCTACATGGCTACCTAACCCGTCCTGTCCACATTGGTCTTGTCTTGTCTTGTCTTGTCTTGTTCGCAGCGCCTGTGGGTAGTGTGGCCTCTTTCTTGCCTGCGTCTTCCCAATTATCCATCATCACCACCGCCACCACTACTACTACTACTCTCCTCCTCCTCCTTCTCCTCGTTCCATCATCTTCAATTCTCTTCAGTTCCCCTTTACAAGAAACCGAGGGCTCGAGGAGCGTCCCACCATCCTCGTTCGCCGCGTCCATCGTCATCCATCTTTTATCGCTATCGATCGCGGAGCATAGCCACGCTCCGTCCCCTTCACTTTCGCTTGCCAGCGCCTGAGGCTGTGCTGGTGTCGCATATCTGTAAATCTGCCTCGAGTCCTGGTTAAGCTCATCGATCCGACCGCCGCATCTGCTGCATTTCCCCATCTCTACCGTAGTTCTACCCTCTAGGGCCTCCAGACTTCACGTCACGTCAGAGTCGCGTCGCAGTAAGTGCAGTGCAGTACGCTTCACTCGACGCTCGTCCTTGGCATCAGCCTCCTGTCCTCGTCCTGCGCGGTCGCTGCTGGTGGATGGAGAAAGGAGTCAGCCTTGACCGGTGCCGACATCTTCCCCTCATCGCTGGCTTGCTGCTACGCCGGCCTTTCTCCAGACTTTGTTCGTCGCAGTCGACGGGAGAACCGCCCCTACGCACACACACCCGCCCGCGCTTCCTCGCTCATCGCCCACGTCCCTCCCCACTTTCCACGGCCACAGGCAGGACAGGCGCTCATTTCACCAGTCCGCTCGACCCACCGCGGGGCAATCTTCAGTCCCTAGCGAGCACTGCCCAGCATCCTTGTGCAAGGCGAATCCTACCTCGCGAGCCTCCACCATTCCAACCTGTACTTACTTCGCGCTGACCACTCTTACCACACCTGCTTCCCTTTCTTTTGATCGCTGCTTTCCGCTACGCCCGCTTCTGCCGCGACGCCACTTGCATTTCCATCTTCCTCCCTCCAATTTCCCCTCCGACTCTCTGCACAGCTCTACTTTCGCACTGCTCCACGGCAGCACTATGGCTCCCTGAGCACCAATTCCACAAGTCACGTTATCTCCGAGACCTTCCGCCCGAGGTTGATCGACGTGGATTCGAATTGTTACCCTTTCCTCCATTATTCTCTACAGGACCCTGGATCGCAATTAGCTTTCCGACTCTTGGGTTGCTTAGCACAATGCAATCCGTTGACACTCACACACAGGCCTTTGACGGCCAACAGCGCAAGCACCGCCTTGCCGACGATCTATCAGCCAACAACATGGCCACAATGTCGTCTGGAAACTTCCTGCTTCCAAGTGATCAAGGCCAGTTCACCTTTTCTGCCGAACCAGATTCCATGCTCCAGTACGGTTCCCTAAATAACACCAATGGCCAAGAGTCCGCTTTTACGCCCAATACGGCATCTTCTTTGGATTCTTCTCTACATCCTGAAATGGTGAATCAGACATTTCCTCCCGCCAACACTCAGATGCAGTTGCAGAACTACGGTCTCTCTCCTGCCTCTCATGGCCGCAGTGGATATAGTCTTTCTCCTTCGCATTCTGTGGACCACCTTAGCCCAGAAACCGGATACATGAGTGACTCAAGCTATAATATCAGCAATAGCAACAGCACCAACTACGCAACTCCGGCCTTCAACGGCCAATTTCTCGATGATTTTTCTTCCCATCTCAATTTTACGGAAAATACAAACACATTTCACTACACTGAACCAGTAGACATGTCTATGTTGACCGGGAATTCGTTGGCCGTATTCAATGCTCAACCGCCCACCCTGCCCAGTAATGATCAATTAGTATCACCATCCCCCACTGCCAACTCTAGTCCCATTGTGACCGACGACCTGCCAAGGAATACCCACAGACCAGGCGTCCAGTACATGGGCAACGAATACCAACTCTCTTCTACGCCTCCCAACCGCATGTCTCATACTCAGCACTCTACTCCCATCAAGCAGCAGCAACAGCAGCAACAACAACAACAACAGCACAGCCCTGCCTTGACAAACAGTCCAAGCAACAGGTCTCTTGCAAATCCACAGCCTCGCGCACATCTTACTAGTCCAATCGTTCGAGTAGTGAACTATGGCGGAAGAGAATCACCTCCTTCTGATACAAGTCGGCCCGTGAGTAAACGAAGCCATAGCAGCCGACGCTCCGGGAATCATTTGTCGCCTTACCCGAACGATGAGTCGTCAGAGGATGGTGACGATTCACAACAGAACGTCCGTATTCAGCCTGTCATTCGAAGCACCGAGCGCAACGAAGATGGTTCTTGGGCTTCGGGTCAGGCTGGGTTGGATCCTGAAGATCGCCAAGCCATGAATGATGCTTGGGTTCCCAGTCTTGAGGAGATTGCGGATCAGAGATTCAAAGACGAGAAAAAACTAGAAGTACACGACTGGCTCTCAAAGAGTGAGCTTGGGAGTGAAGCCGAGGATGCGAGCAATTCGTCCAATTTATTGAAGCCTTTGACGACCAGACGTCGTGCGAAGAGCACAAATGATGCATTTCGCCATGGATTCAATAATGGTTACGGCCTTGGAGTGCATACTGACGTCGACCACGTTGACGATTCGAATGTCCCAGGGCCCGGAATATACATCAACGAAGGAAGTGAATATGATGACTACGACGATGATGAGGACGATGTCCAAATTGAACCTGAATCGCCACCAGCAGAAATTGACATCAACGCCAGTCGCACAGACAATGAAGTCTCTGCATTCCCTGCTTTCAATGGTGGATTGTTCAGCGCTGTTGTTCGACCTTGGTTCGATGTCGCATCTCATTCAGGGCCGTCGTCGACACGATACCAGCCCCCAACCTCCAATGCGGCGATGTCGCGCTTTCACAGAAGAGCCAAAGATGTAGAATCTGCCTCACTTGCTGCTACAGTTGGGTCTCGCCGGCTCAGCGAGTCTGATCTAGGCAGCATTCGAGCCGCACCAGGTGTGATCAAGGTTATCGAGCCGGATCTGAAGAAGCAGAAGGATAGACAAAGGCGTCCCAGCTTCCTACGGGCACCTAATCTCTTGAAGCGAAAGGGTAGCATTCCAGCGCCACAGGTGAGCGAACCAGCGGTGGACAAGACGAAGGAAGCACCGCTGGAGAAACCCAAGCGAATGGGTAGTTGGGGACGGCCTAAATCACCAAAAGTCGACACAAACGTTATACACCAAGGAAGAGATCTCGGCCCTCCTAGCTCTACAGGTTTGTCTGCCACAAACAACAAGTGGTACCAAGGCATCACACGAGTTAGAAGCAAGAGCGAGCTAGGTAAAGCAGCCGGGCTTGCGGAGCTCATGACCCGGCATGGAGGACCTCCAATGCCGATGCTAGCTTCCCCCATGGCGGACACAGAAGCTACGAAGCCATCTCCCCGCCCTAGTCAAGGAGGGGGAGAAGATGACGACGACGAGGTCCAAGAAGCCGTCACAATGGATCTCGCCGTCCGGTCAGACCCCATCATTCCCACATACGAAGGTTTCAAGACACATGCTCGTCAGCTCAACCCTCGCTTGACCGAGTATATGGTGGAGCGTATCACTCAAGAACAAATGCGAAGGTACAAACGGCTCCTAGAGTTCAAGGTCAAGCATCTCAACGCTGTCAAGAATCGCAATTGCCCTTCGGCCAAGTTCTGCCCAGAATTGGGCGGTGAATCCAAGCAACTTGCTCCTCGAGCCGGTAACAAGGACGTAGACGCACCTTTTATTGGCTTTCAGGTGACAGCTCCGGAGGGTTCAGGCGATGACGGTGAGCCGCTTCCCGAGGGGACGGTCGTTCCTGCCCAATTCCCTTCAGGCGTGCCTCTGCCTCCTGTTAAACGTCTCCCCGCCGAGTTTGAGTGTCCATTGTGTTTCAAGGTCAAACAATTTTACAAACCATCTGACTGGACGAAACACGTCCATGAAGATGTACAACCCTTCACGTGTACATTTCCTAACTGCGGGGAACCCAAATCCTTCAAACGCAAAGCGGACTGGGTCAGACACGAGAACGAACGTCATCGCCAGCTGGAGCACTGGACCTGCCAGATTGCGGATTGCAACCACACGTGTTATAGAAAGGACAATTTTGTTCAACATCTGGTCCGAGAGCACAAGATTGCCGAGCCACGACAACGCACCGCGAAGGGCGCGAGCAAGGACACGTCTGCAAACGCAGATCCAGGTATGTAGTTGTCAGTACGGCCACCTCTGAGCATATTACTAACAAAAATGAACAGATGATATATGGGGTCTTGTAGCGAGGTGTCGTGGCGATACTACCAAACAGCCCAAGGATGAGCCGTGTCGATTCTGCGGTAACATCTGCACTACCTGGAAAAAGTTAACGGTCCATCTTGCCAAGCATATGGAACAAATCAGCATGCCCATCCTGCCACTCGTGGAGCAAAAGCAGATGAACGCTGATACGATCATTAGCCCAGTCGTTGAGCTAGCAGACAAGGGCAAACTATCGGGAACCCCAAACAGGTCACCCATCGATAATCCTTCGCGATACATTCCGCCCAACCCTGCGACTCTGGCCCCAGGGATTGACCCTTCCTCATTTACGCAGTATGCCCCGGATACCCCGTCGGGGGCAACGCCCAATGAAATGCATACATACCCGCCCCCACAAATGGCCCCGCAGACCAGCAGCTACGTATCCTTTGCAGCTGATAACCCTCAGGGTTTCACCAGGACATACCCAGGCTTAGACCCCAATAAACCCAAAGGCCCTTACATGAACAACCTTCAAATTCCCAATCAGATGTACATGAACGGCAACATGATGAATGGTCCGAATCGGTTCCCGATGACGCCTGTGTCTGCGGTTCAACAGCAGCAGCAGCAGCAGCAGCAGCAGGGTATGTTCACAGATTCACCAATCGACGCGACGCCGTATTCGACGGATACATTGGGGTCGACGTACTTTCCACCGCAACAACATCTGTCATCCAATGGCCTAGACATGACGTTCAACGCGGGAAATGAGTCACAGTTGAGCGCGTATCAGACCATGGCGTACTTGAAGGCACAACAACAGCAAAATTATCATTACCAACAGAGATGATGGGAGGTGTGCCTATACCAGAAGACTGAATGAAGCGATAGATGATGTAGAGAAGGAGAAGGGGTGTTTTTGGCCATGTTACGATTGTTTTGTCTATTTGTTCATGATATCCCTTCGTCACAGACGGAGTCACTTTCTTTTTCTTTTGCTGGGGTTGTCATTTTTTGGGGTGTTTTCCTGTACATGTTGTGCATAACGTAACATGGAAGGATGGTTTAGGGATAGAAAGTGGAGCTCTTTGGGCGTCTGGGGCTGGTTATGATGTTGACGACCGCGATCCCGGGACGCATATTTGGCGTTCTCCTCACTCTCATTTTGTGGCCGTGCCCATCTACAAATTAGTGGCTCGGGTTGATTTTGTCTAGAGCATCTACGAGGGGTTTTTGTTTTACGGGTGAGGGGTGACCATCTGGCGTAAGCAGGTACCTTTCTACATAGCGCAGCAGCATATCTACTACCTACCTACCTACTCATTGTTATCGGGATCCCATTTTTCCTTGCCGAGTCGGATCCGCAATCTACTTTCGCTGTCCGATTATGCAGCGGTGGGATGGGATGCAAATGATTACGCCGACGAAGCGGCCATGATCAGCGGTTGCTGGGGGCTGTGTGGTGGTGCAAAGAAGACGAGACAGACGACAGGACCCCAGTTGGTTGCTGGTGGCGATTGGTTAGGGGCCGAAATGGATGCTTTCACCAGCCGCAGCAAAAGGTCTGGTCAGTCTGCCCCGTTCCCCGAAACGGGATCGTTCTAGACAGAAGACGAATGGGGGGATTTGTTCTTCTGGAATTCCTCTCGCGGTGAAATACGGAATGGGGAATCCAGTGCGAATGCGTCGCGTCATGCCCCCCTCCCTCTTCCCTCCTCCTCCCCGAGGGCGGGTCTCGGGATCCCCATTGGTTAGTGAAACGGGATAATCAATCATGACATGAGTGAGGAGAGAGCGGCCGCCCTGAACGTGGGGATGGGCCAGCTTGGTCAAGTATGCAACTGCACAAAGATATTACCGGCGGCGGCGGTGGAGATGCGAGAGGGTGGCTGAATCGGGAGTGCGCCGTGGTGAATGTGGGAGTAGATTGCGCTCGGTGGGGGCTCGAGGGCGTGCGTGCCATCATCACGTAGCGAATAGCATGATGGGGTGGGGAGGATGGATAGACAGAGCGGCAAATGCGCCGTCATACATGACTGTGACCAGTAACAGTCGCGATGTTGGATGTGTATGGTCAGGTCTTCGTCCATGATACGGGTGAGAGCCAGGGCGGCGCTGAAAAAAGATCCCAGACGGCAACAACGGTCATGATGGATGGGTACATGTAAGTAGCTAGGTAGGCAGTGATGAAGTCGTGATTGGATGCACTGCGGGAGGACTACCTAGGTGGGTAGGCTATGTGAAAGTGTCCATGTAGGTGGAGGATATGTATGGCGAAGCTCTCTGATGTATGCAATTTACAACGCTAGGCAGCAGAAGAAGGCAACCGTCCAACTACCCAGCCCAACGTACATACAGCCAGCATGAGTCTACAGAAGTGTGCTGTTTTTGTCTGGTCAAGTCGGTCAGTTGGACTGTCTGTATGGTATGTCTGTTGTCGCGGAGGCCGCCCACTAGTCTACCTAGACAGTCTTCGACTAGTCCAACTCATCACCACCTACCTACCTAGCAAATGTAGTCTCCCTCCCTCTGATGCATGCAGCACGCACGCATACTCGCCGGCAACCCACCCCCAGATTCAGAATCAAATTAATGTGCCGTTTTGTCCTCTTTCGGCTGTCTCAACCTTTCGGACGGACACAAAAGGTGGCGGGGCACAAGTCGAGGTAGGGGTTCGTGGGCCGGAGCCGTGGTTGCGGTTGTGCTTGACGACGCAGTGGTGATGGCTGCAGTATTCGTCGTCTAACCGAGCCATGCCATGCCATGCCATTCCGTATCCTACACCGGAACCTCTGCTAACTGCCAGCCTTGCGGGTCCTTGCCCATCCCGACCCTCGAGTGGGTACTGGGTGCTACCAAGCGTCCTTCGTGGGTCAACGTAAACAGTCAGACGGCGATGCTTGCTCATCGTCCACAGGGGTAGCTGAGCCGCACCTGAGATGCCTGGGTATACTAAATGCCACACCTCCACTTTGCTCGACCTCTTTTCGTCGACCCTTTTTGAACACTGGTCAACCACTTTCAGCCTTGCTTGCTCCACACAGGTCGGCCCCTACACGAGCCTCACCCAAACGCCGCCTAGTCGTCCCTCTCAAAGCTACCTAAGGTATGCTTTCCCGTCATCTGCTGCTCCCCATGTTGCTGTTGTTTCGTGTTTTGGCGTCATCGACTTTACTTGTTTGATCTCTAGAGCCATAGACTTGGCTAACCTCTCCATGGCTGATGCCTGAGGTGTGTGGCCTGTGAGCTGACTGTGAGCAACAGCTAAACAGGCATCCTGCATACGCAGTCATGACCCAACAGAATCATCATTTTGGGAACTTCAATTTCACCCTTGAGGGCCACCAAAACGTACGTCCATGCTCTTCGTCTTCATTTCATTGATATATTAAACTTATTCCCCAGTATCTCGAATCACAATCGCCTCAGGTCCCCAGCTCGACCTATCAGCAATGGAATCAGCAGAACATGAGGTCCATGGGACCCATCTCAAGCACATCACCCACTCAACGCAACTCAATGAGCGCACCAAGTACAGCCCCTTTGATGGGACATGCCATGAGTAGACCAGCTGCTTTCCATCTTGATGGTAGCATGGAAGCCCAACCCCAAACTTCGTTACTGGCTGTTCCTCAGCCAGGGCGGGCGCGATCTCCTGTAGACAATAACAACACCGTTGATCCTTCTTTATATAGCCACGTATATGGAGGGGGTATCCACGACGAGCCATGGAGTAGCCTTCGCACGAGAAATAACAGCGCTCCCAGTGGAACGCCTCTTTTTTCTCACCCAAATGTAAACTATACTACATTCCGAGAAGGGCCTGGGTCCGACATTGACAGTGTCGCACCAAGATCCGACTCGGGATACTACACTCATCACGCAAATTCCGTCTCCAACGAACCCCAACGCGTAGGCCAGGAGCTCCCAGAAATGGCCTACGCGGTTGGTAACCTGACCGTCGGGTCATCGTCCAGTGAGCCTACGGAAGTCTTTCCCTTGCCTTCAGACCAAATTTCCCAGTACAGCGGCCGGAGTACCAGCACGGGGAAAGCCGGCTTCAAATGCGACATGTGTAAAGAGGTGTCTAAATGTCCCTCAGACTTCAAGTGGGTTCCACCGGTTTCGTTTGCGGGGTGGATGTTAATAGTCTTCATAGGAAGCACAAGCTGAAGCACGACAAGCCTCACGTGTGTGATGTACAAGGCTGTCGCAGGGCAGCTATCGGCAAAGGTTTCACTACTAAAAATGACCTCGATCGACACAAAAAGAGTGTACATCGTGTAGGCGTTGAGAAGGGGTCGTACCAGTGCGCATCGGAACACTGCCGGAACAGAGGCAAGATCTGGCCACGCCTGGACAACTTCAAACAACACATCAACCGCATGCATAAAGATGAAGATGAGCAAGACCTTATTAGCAGGTCAGATCCTACTCCTGTACCTCGTCGTCGTAGTAGTTGCTAACTCGCGTAGATCTGCTTACCAGGAACCCTATACCCCCAATGGTGAGTCTCTCCGTGTGGCTCCTCTGGACACCGCGCTTGCCGGCATTGGCACGGATAAGCAGTTTGCCGGTACTGATCTTGATGATCCCGCATCCGGAATAAGTTTAACCCCAGACCAGGACTCTAACCGGTGGAACTCTTTTGATCCCACTGCCCGTGGATTCGCGCTGGATGTTGACCAGACGAGCAACTTCTCGCATGAGTTCAACCACAACAAGACAAGCCGCAACTCCCGTTCGATTTCTGGAAAAGGAACACGACCTCGCCAGGATTCCCTAAGGGCACTTGCAGATTCTGCAGATATTGACCCTTCTCACCCTCACTTATCCAATGCACCTCAAACCAAAGCAGAACAGCAAAAACAGGCTTCCCGCGGATATTCGAGAACGATCCTAGAGGAACTGCAAAACGGAGCGTCCGTGGAATATGCAGGGCTGGAGGACGTCGTGCTCAAAGCTTTATATGATGCCACTAGCCAAACATCAAAGGAAGCTACACCGGAAGACAAATCCCATCAGGGCCATGCAGCCCCAGCAAGCCAAGATAGTACTTTCGTCATGACACCAGCCGAGTTGTCAAAAGTCTCGAAAAATATCTCGGACCTCATCAAGCAAAGTCACCGACCGCAGGTCAGCGCGGCATTTCGCCGTTCTTCAAAGGCATTGTCTCCCAACCGAATTCAGTGCGAGCGATGCGACGTCACCGTGTCTCGCTTCTGTGACATGAAGAAACACATGAAGCGGCACACCAAACCTTACGGCTGCACATATCCCAAATGTTTTAAACGCTTTGGCGCAAAATCTGATTGGAAACGTCACGAAAACAATCAGCATTATCAACAGGAAGCCTACCTCTGCAGTTATCCCTCTACTGCGCCTTCTCTAACCCCTTCGACTGAGCCATCCACATGCTGTGGCCATCTGTCCTACCGTCCCGAGCAATTCAAATCACATCTTCAGAAGCAACACAAAATTTCAGATCCTCAGCAGCTGAAACAAGACCTGAAAGAAAGGAAGATTGGAATGGGTAACCAGCGCCAATTCTGGTGTGGGTTCTGCAGGACTATCATCCCACTTCAAGAAAAGAGAAACGCCGCATGGGATGAACGTTTCGACCACATTGATGCGCACTTCAGCAAACAAGGCAAGAGTATCGAGGACTGGACGTGCCTAGAAGCAAACCGAATCAAAGGCGAACTAAAGAAGGAACTAGACAGGCGGAACTTTGACAATGAAGACGATGCAGATGCCGAAGAAGAATACGGAGATGAGGCAGATGCCGAAGGTGTCGCAGATGATGAGCCGATGCACGTCTTCCCAACCTTTGATACTTCTCCCAACGACCCACCGCCCCTTATACCAGAACCTTACCCAACAACCCCCGTTGCCCCTCCGCCTTACTTTGACTCCTCGAGTCTTGGCACACAGTCGTACTTGTCGAGTTCGAGGAAGCGCCAAGTGCCCATGGAAGGCACAGTATCTGCTCCCATCCCCAAGAGAATGAAAAATGATTTGAATCGATACTGTGTAGGTCACCCCTCGCGTGTGTAACAGAACACTAGTAAACTAACAAACAAATAGTGTTCATGTCAGAGTGGACCCTGGCCCATGCATACCTATGTAGATTGTGTGAGTTGCAACCATCATCTATGCGGTGGCTGTATTGTCGTGGGCGCTATGCCGGGGATGGAGGCAGGTATGGTAATGTGATATGATGAGATGCACTATTAGGGATATGGTGTTCAACATCCATGCAGAAATCATCTGCATTAATGCTCGTAACGACTCTTTTCGGTAATAGAAGCACTTGAGTGTTCAGTGTTTGTATGATAGGTACATGTATGTAGGTATGAAAACATAGTGAGGTACACGCGAACCGAAGAATTGGCGAAATAGGTAATGTCTACTCAGATAGCTGCAATATTATATGTACACAGTAGGAACTACATTCATTACATTTGAGAACACAAGCCAGTATGCACGTGTGTACGCTGTACGCTACGCAAGTATTATATAATCAGGTGAATGATGGGAGAGCCACGTGATATGCGGAGAGGACAGGGGTTAGCGGCGAATCATCCAACGTTTATCCGAGCTCGCAGACAGGTGGCCTGGACGAGCTTCATGACGACGCGGCCTTCGGTTGTAAGCGTCTTTCTTTCTTTTCCTCAATCCACCCACCCATAACATTGAACCATGGCTTCCACCGAGGATGGTAGCCTGCTCAAGCAGATGAGTGGTCGAAACACTCGAACCATGCTTCGAGTCACCATTCTGGCCTTGATTGCGGGCGCAGCTGTTGCTAGCCGTTTGTTCTCAGTAATCCGCTTCGAAAGTATCATCCACGAATGTTAGTTCTCTCCCCCAATGCTGCGACAGCTGGTCAATTGGCTAATGCGCGCTTCTAGTCGATCCTTGGTTTAATTTTCGAGCGACGAAATACCTTGTTCAGAATGGATTCTACAGCTTCTGGGACTGGTTCGATGACCGTATGCTCCTCCGCAATCATCCCACTTCTCGACTTTCACGCTCAAGAGTTCAACAACTAACGGGGGTCTGATTATAGGAACATGGCATCCCCTCGGGCGAGTTACGGGTGGTACCCTTTACCCCGGTCTGATGGTCACCAGCGGTGTCATCTATCACATCCTCCGCTTCCTGACCCTCCCCGTCGACATTCGTAACATCTGCGTGCTCCTCGCTCCTGGGTTCTCCGGCCTCACAGCGCTCGCGACCTACCTCCTGACCAACGAAATGGTCACGTCGCCCTCCGCGGGTCTCCTTGCCGCCGCCTTCATGGGCATCACACCCGGTTACATCTCCCGTTCGGTCGCAGGAAGTTATGATAACGAGGCTATTGCTATCTTCTTGCTGGTCTTCACCTTCTACTTGTGGATCAAGGCGGTGAAGAATGGATCAATGTTCTGGGGCGCGTTGACCGCGCTCTTCTACGGATACATGGTGTCTGCTTGGGGTGGTTACGTGTTCATCACCAACTTGCTGCCTCTACATGCCTTCGTATTGATCTGCATGGGGAGGTATAGCCCGAGGCTCTACGTCAGCTATACCTCGTGGTATGCTCTGGGTACTCTGGCGAGCATGCAAATCCCGTTCGTTGGTTTCTTGCCCATCAGGAGTTCCGAGCACATGTCCGCACTAGGTGTTTTTGGTCTCCTCCAGCTTGTTGGTGGAGTCGAATACATTCGTGCCCAACTTCCGAGCAAGCAGTTCCAAACCCTCCTCCGCGCGCTCGTTCTGTTCATCTTCGTCGTTGCGCTGGGTGGGTTGGTGCTTCTTACCGTATCCGGCGTGATCGCTCCATGGACTGGTCGTTTCTACTCGCTTTGGGACACCGGGTACGCAAAGATTCACATTCCCATTATTGCATCCGTCTCTGAGCACCAGCCTACCGCATGGCCGGCTTTCTTTTTCGATTTGAGCATGATGATCTGGCTTTTCCCCGCCGGTGTCTACATGTGCTTCCGAAAGTTGACCGACGAGCAAGTCTTCATTGTCATCTACGCTGTTCTGGCTAGTTACTTTGCCGGAGTTATGGTCCGTTTGATGCTCACACTGACACCTATCGTATGTGTTGCGTCTGCTATGGCCTTTTCGCAGATTTTGGACACATACCTGGATGCCAGGGTCCCCAAGACTGACAATAAGGATGCCGGTGACGCCGCCAAGGTTGCGGCTGCTGCAGTTCTCCCCGAAGGACTACGCTCTACACGCGCTCCTCTTGTTGGCATCTACTCATACGCATCCAAGCTCACAGTCGTTGGTTCTGCTATCATTTACCTGATGCTGTTTGTTTTCCACTGCACTTGGGTTACCTCCAACGCCTACTCTTCACCCTCCGTTGTACTTGCGTCTCGTCTCCCTGATGGTAGCCAGCACATCATTGATGATTATCGTGAGGCCTATTACTGGCTCCGCCAAAACACGCCCGATAACGCTAAGATCATGTCTTGGTGGGATTATGGCTACCAGATTGGTGGAATGGCGGACAGGCCGACTCTTGTCGACAACAACACTTGGAACAACACGCACATTGCAACGGTTGGTAAGGCAATGAGCTCCAGGGAAGAGGTCAGCTACCCGATTATGCGTCAACATGAGGTTGATTACGTGCTTGTCGTCTTTGGAGGTCTTCTCGGTTATTCTGGAGACGATATTAACAAGTTCCTCTGGATGGTCCGTATCGCCGAGGGTATCTGGCCCGATGAGGTCAAGGAGCGCAACTTCTTCACTCCCCGCGGCGAGTACCGTGTAGATGAAGAGGCGACGCCGACTATGAAGAACAGTTTGATGTGAGTGGCCATAGTGAAACCGCTTTCCCCTTTCCAAGACTAATCGTCTTCTAGGTACAAGATGTCTTACTACAACTACCAATCGCTCTTCCCCGCCGGCCAAGCACAGGATCGTGTTCGTGGATCCCGTCTCCCTGCTCAAGGCCCTGAGCTCAGCACAATCGAAGAGGCATTCACCAGTGAGAACTGGATCATCCGCATCTACAAGGTTAAGGATATCGACAATTTTGGCCGCGACCATCAGAGTGCTGTCTCATTTGACAAGGGTCACAAGAAGAAGAAGGCACCCAAGAGGCGTGGTGCCCGTGTATTGCGGGTAGAGTAGATTAGATGACTAGCCCACTGCAATTGATGGTAGATTTTTATGTTCCTGTAAAAGTAAAGCAATTTGAGGGGTATATAAGTGGGAAGCGTGACAGGCGTCATGGAAATAAAGAAAGGAAAAAACTGGATGGGAAGAGAAAAGCAGTTCACCAACAATCCCGCTTTTGGGTAAGAAGGACATTGGTTATGAGTACTACCTACACAAAAATTTCTAACAACTTGCCTAAACTTAAAGTCAGCTGCTGACGGGAAATAAGGGTTGTATGTTCATGGGGTGTGACAGATGTATGTGACAGGACCTGGTGGGTATTGCGGTGTAGGTCCAAGTAACGCAAAGGTAGACCCAACGCGTAGACCGCAATGGCTAAACCCTAGTCGGTGCACCACGGCAAGGCAAGAGCACACTATTTTGATTTGTTAATCCTTTCTCCCACGGTTGTCCCATTCGTGTGGTGTGTTTATCTCACCCAACTCAACTCAACTTGACTTGACTTGTCCACTACACAACAACCTCCCAACTTACGAGGCCGCAACGACGGTTCCCACTCGCGCACTCTCAACCTTCTCATCGTACTCTCCTATACGGCCTGCAGCTTCCTCATGGCGTCAAACGAGGAGGCGCGCAAGGCTTTCCAGGAGTACATGAGCAATGCGACGGCTAACCGCGCCGGCAACCAGGCCGCTCAGCAAACGCCGGGGCAAGTGCAAGGACAGATGCAGCAGCCCGCCAACTTCATGCCGCCTATGAATCCTTACGCCGGCGGCCTACAACTTGGAGCGTATGGATATCCAAATCCTCTTCCTGGGATCAACCCCTACGCTGGTCAGCCAGGCATTGGCTACAACCCTGTAAGTACTACCTACTGCTCACTCACCCCCAAAAAAGGGAAGTAAGAGTCACACTTGCACGTACTCATCAGTATATAGCAAGTTCACGGTATAGCACCTCCGACTACGGTTCTTAATGGGCAAGTTCCCCCTCAGGCAACGCCCACCACAGCGCTTGCCACATCCCAACAAATTGCTGCAACTCAAGGAAGGCCAAACATGCCAATGACTCCCCCTCAAGCACCCGGCTATGTGAACCCTTCAAGGAGCTATGGTCCACCGCAGCAACCGCAACCAGGTGGCCCTTACAATGGCGGGTACCAGTACTACAATCCCCCCGCGCCTCCACAAACCACGGTATGTGACATGACATTGGGACGTCTTCGACCTTGCATATTTCTAACACATCCATAGACAGCCGTCAATATATCCTATACCGGAGCCTGGCCACCACCAGACGTCCCTCCTTATCCTGAAGCACCGCGGAACGAGATGCCCGTCATTGTCCCTACACATATTCCTACCGCTTCTGATCCCGTCTATGTCCCCAGTCACGTTTGCAGTGTTTGCGGCCGTATGCGTTCTGCGGGCTATCATCGCCACCATCCCATTGTCCCTGGCCAACCAACAGTCCCCAGTCCATGCCGTAGGTGCAAGAAGAAAGCGAAGAAGAAGCATGACAAACTGGAGGAAAAAGACGGCAACACCATTACAATCAAGATCGACGACGGCTCTCGAAGGGGTCGACCGCTAAGCCGCAGCGAGGTCCGGTATGTGAGGAGTTACTCCTCGCCTAGCCCACGACGTACGGTAGTCAGAACTAAGAGTCGTGCAAACATTGGACTCCGTGTCCTGCAAGACGAGGGGAACCCGCCTCCATGCTCACGTAGGAAGTCGAGAATCGGCTCTCGCTACTATTCTCCCAGCCCTCCACCTGAGACTCGCGGTCGGTACAGACCTCCTGGTTCATTTCCATCTCCAGACCCTCCCGAATACGAGACTAGAGTGAGATATACTGAGACGAGTCCTTCGCCGCCGCCCCTGCGAACTAGGACTAGGCTTGAGTATCGAGAGGAGTCCTTGGAGCGGCCTCCCGTGGAGTACCGTGCTCGCAGTCTGTCTCCTGTCCGAATTTCCAGGCGCAGCTACCGCAACACTGAAGATGCTGAGGCTCGAATCTCATCACACCCCACACCTTTCAGGACTGTCGGCCCAGATCATAGGCCACGTTTGCACGAATCTGAAGCTAGCCAATCCACCACCTCACCGAATGGCAGACTGTCTCCACGCCGGGGCATCTTGAGAAACTCCGCCGTGGAATATGATACCACGCAGCGAAGACGTGTGCAAGAGAGACTTAACAGTAGGTTACCTGACGTAGCTCAGAATCAAGTCCGTTTTGTTGAACGCCACTCACAACCAGAAGGCCAGCGTGCTCCCGACATCGAGCTGGACTATCATGCTCGACGATCCAGGTATCCAGAAGAGCGTCCTTTGGACAGCGAAGAGTTCCGTTACCGCCATCGCACGGAGCGCGAGTATGTTGACGCGCCACGCTCCCCCTCCCCTCTCACTCGCAGCTTTGAGCGACTCCGTATCCGCCACTCATCACCACCTTCTTCTAGGGACTATGAAATGGACACGCACGTTCGATACATCTCACCCGACAACCACCGCGTGGAATTCCGCGCTCGCCACTCGTCGCCTCTACCACGTGGCCGCAGCAGGCGATCCCGCGTGCCCTCGCCTGAATCGCCACCACCAGCACGCTCCGAGTATCGCGCTGCTACGCGTGCGTCAGTGGCCCTTCCGGATCCGCGACATGAGGACTGGGACGATGTGACGGACACGGGGAGCGAAGACTCGAGGGACGCGGTGCAGTATGTGCGGTACAAGGAGTACGATGAGAATGGCCGTCCGTATGATGTGGTGGAGGAACGCAGGACTCGAAGGGTTTCTGGACCGTCGCAGGGTGGAGCCCAGGATGCTATGAGGCCGTTTCCGGATGCGCCGGCTCTTACGAGGAGTTATGGAGCTATGTAGGAGGGGGATATGTGGGTATGGCTGGTTTGTGGGGGGAATTAATGGCATTATCGAGTCTAGGAGGATGGATGGGAAAGCTGATCAGTCCTCGGTGGTGGTTTAGGAATTGCTGCATGAGTCGTGCGTGGGTGTGCTTCGACAAATGCGGTTTTTCTCCCTTTCTTCTTTTTGTTTCTGTGTTAGTTCTTTTCGGCTTTGATGGGTTTTTTCTTCTTCTGCTGCTTGAACCAAGAAAGGAGAGAGAGAGAGAGACGAGGCAGGGCACAGATGAGATATGGGTCTGGATGGATTGCTCTCTCTTTTCTCCTCCACTCCTTCTTGTTTTACTTCTTTTTCTGCTTCTCCTCTTTTATGTGTCTAGGTTCTGTTTGGTTCGTCGGTCGATAGAGAGAGAGAGAGAGAGAGAGAGAGATGGAGAGAGAGAAAAGGGGGGGGAACAAAAAAGTCCGCAATGGACTGTTCTGTTCTGTTCAATTCAAATTACCTGATGAAAATTTCATTCACTGTATGTGTTGTGTGTGTAAAGAAGTATTTGTGAGACGTTGATGAGATTTTTTTATTTTATTTTATTTTTGAACAAATTAGGAGTGGTTCCATCTACCCTTATAAAAAATCGAGGATTCAAAAGTAAGAAAATACAAAAGGGTTATTGCTATTGATTGAGAATTGTTTTGGAAGGGGGGAAGGGGGGGGGGGCGTTTTTTTCTTAAAGACCTCTCTTAACCAGAACATATAAAATAAAAGTTCACATATATATGTATGTATGTACACATTTCTCCTGAGTTAATGTATGTTGTTTCGATTGTCGCTTCCTCCCTGCTACCCCTTGAACAAAGGAAAAGATATAAAGAAAGTCATCAAGTCAAGACTACACTACTCAAGGCAGTAATATCGCTCCCGCCAGCCAGCCGACGCTAAAAGTACAGAGACAGTACAGAGTAAACACGCACCCCACACGCAAACACCGTCAAACTGTGTGTATGCATATTTCAAACCGAACCAGACCCCACCAACCAACCAAACCTCCCCCCTCCTCTCCCCCTCTCTCAAAATCAGCAACACTCCTCAGCACACTCACAGCAATCAATGCAGCACTCGCACCCCTCCTCGCAAACGAAGCAGCAGCACAGCGTGGCCAAGCAAGCCGTCAAACAGCCCCTGTCCTTCTTCTCGCGGCGAGGGGGAGGCGCTTGCTGGTACTGCATGGGGGGTGGTTGTTGGTAGTACATTTGCTGCTGCTGCTGTGGGGGGTAGCCGCCGCCGGGGGGACCGTAGCTATGTTCCTGTTAGTATGGAAAAGTTTGGGTGGAGGGTAGGTAGAGGGTGTCGTGTCGTACCTTTGCTGCGGGTACTGAGGCGCGCCGCCTTGGTAGTATTGGTTCGCCGACATTTTTATTTCAGACTTCTTTTCCTTCGATAGATGGCAGCGCCTTGATTTGGTGGGTTTCGGCGCAGTGGGTTGTGGTCGTCGTACGGAACGCGGATTTATTGCGTGTGTGTGTAATGTGACTGGTGATGTATCTATCGATCGGTCGTCCGGCTACTTGGTTGTTATTGTGATGGGCGTTAAGTAGTCAGCGGTAGTGGAGACTGGTGCGACCCGAATTGTGCGTGTGTTTTGCAGGAATGCACACGAAGGAGCAATTGGAGAGGTAGGTAGAGGCGGATGAGGTTTCACGATTCACAGGTATCTGTAGCGGATGCGCCTTTGATCCGAGTGGGCGGTTTTGATGAGTGCGCGCGGGTCCAAAGAGGTCAGGGTGTGGTTTGGATGGGCGAATGGGTTGGTGAAGGTAAGGTTGAATAGGATAGGATAAAAGAAGAGGGGGAGAGCAGGGCTTTAAAGAAGCAGCGAAGGGCAGCGAAACCTTGGTTGGACAGGACAGGATCATGGATGGGACGGCACAAAGGTAAAGAAAGGTAACTAGGGACTGTGGCTTTGCGTGTATGGGTTGGATGGTGGGGAGACACTCGGAGCTTCTTCTGCTTTCCACTGTAACAATTCCAAGCTAGGCTGGCCCTGTGCCTTCCCTTGAGTCGCAGCAACCCATGACCCCGAACCCCCTGCGACGCCGTGATTGGACGTAAATAGGCTCACGATGACGACAAAGCTTTCGCAAGCTTGCAACTCGACTGCACGAGAAAGGTTGTGTACACGTAACTATGTGAACCTTGGGACCCCTCCGTTCGCGCTTGTCAGCCACACGCCACACTTCGATCGCATCTTTCTTCTTGAACCACCTTGCCCGGTTAGTGTTTGATCGTCGCGCATCGGATCCAAGCAGCGCGGAGACAGAAAAGTCAATGACAGTGGTGGAAATACCAGGAAGGGATGTTGTTAGTCATTGCATTACACGCACTCTGTAATGCACATGCATACCGAAAACAAGGCCTTTCTTCGGTCGACCTTCGGAGGGAAAGAAAGAAGAGAGGGCATCGTTCCAGAAGCGTCCGTCAGTCAGCACAGCCATAATCCAATCTTGACGCTTCAGTATCCCATGTCTGTCTATTTGTCTGTCTGTGGGCACACTTCCTCGCTGTTGGGCGCCGCGAATGCAAACCTTGACAAGCACACCCGGAGTCCTGCATTTCGTCATTCCATGTCTGGCACACTGCGCTAGGGATACACCAACGCCACACCAGGTGGGGCTGCGACAGGGGTAATGCGCGATTAAGCTCTTTAGCGAGCGCCTGGCACCAGGGCATCAAAGCTTCGCCTTCCTTCTCTCTCCATCTCCGGTACCCCTGTACATATACAATTGGATAGATAGGTACAATCATGGATACATGTAGACATGCCCGTGTGTCCATCTCTCTTGTGCATTATAAACATCTTAACCTATCTTTCCTTCTCCACCTCATCACTCTTCCTCTCAAACGTACATATCCAACAATGCCCCTTTACCCCTACTGCCACTGCCAACAACCATATAAAATTAATATACCATCGGAACGAATGTAATCCAGAGCGAGACAAAAACAGTACAGCGCCATGCAACTAAGAAATCATTCCGCAAAACAAGTCCAAAAACAACAATTACTATGGAGCAGCAGATTGCTAAAGTACAGAGCTGGCCAGCTCTCGAGAAGCATTGTCCAATGGCGTGCAATGTCAAAACTATCTACAATCCCCGCTTGCCCGCGGAGTATGGCCAACAAACGTGCGTCCACAAAACTTAGAATCCAAACGGATTTTCGGGCGCTATTCACTCGTTAGCATTCTGTCTCTGCATACTTCAAGGGTGACACGGCGTTACATACTAGCTTTGGCCAGGTTGGCCCTCCCCGTGGGTTGTGGCACGAGCTTCTTGGCCGGCTGCACCCCGAATTTGACAGGCGGTGCTGGGCCCGTCTTCTGCGGCACCAGTGGCTGAGCCGTCGGCATCGATGGCATCGGCGGCATCGGAGGCATCGGAGGCGGGCTGGGTCCCTGTCCAAACCCTGTGGGTTGGGGTTGGATCGCTGGTGGGAGGAACCGGTTCACTCCAGTGGCTTGAGGGTTCAGGGGTGTGGGCGAGAAGCTTTGGAATCCTGTCGGCTGCGCCTGCAGCGATGGCATCGAATTCTGTCCAAATCCTGGCTGGAACCCAGGCTGGAATCCCGTTTGGAATCCTGTTGGCTGTGCTTGAAGCATGGGCTGGTACCCTGTTGGCTGTGGCTGCTGTCCCATCATGGGCATTCCATTGAATCCCGTCGGTTGCGGCATCAATCCATTCTGTTGTTGCATGGGGAACTGAGGTTGCTGGCCTGGGAAACCCGTCATTTGTTGCTGCAAACGTTGAGCGTTCAGATCCTGCAAACTCTGACCTGGAGGAGCGATTTGAGTGTGCATGTTGGGGTTGTATCCAGTAAGCTGGGGTTGGAGAGCGGGAGGGGGCGCGAATGCTTGCTGGTTCTGAGGCGCCGAAGAAGAGCGTTGAGGCGGGGGTGCAATGAGACCTCCTTGAGCCCCCGTTTGTTGCGGCGCTGCGGGTCGTGTCCGTGGAGGAGCAAGTTGTTGTGGTGGCAGAGCCTTGACTGCAGCTACTTGATCGAATAGCGACTGGCTAGCACCCTGAGGCTGCGCGGGTTGGACATTCTGAGCTGGGGGTGGAGCAGACGCTGGTGTTTGCGCTGGCGGACTCTGTATTTCAGGTTTTAGTGCTGGCATATCTAGTAGTGACAATTCGCCCAAAGAGCCTGTCAGTGCAGGAGGCTGAGGAGCTGGCGCAGGGGCTGGGGCGGGAGCGGGAGCTTGTGCTGTCGTAGTAGGTGGTGGTGGAGAAGCCGTAGTCGTTGGTGGCTGTCTAGCAGGTTTAACATCCCAGGCGTTGTCTTCAAACCCATCCGTTTTCTTGTCAGACGCGGAAGCAGATGGAGTGCTTGCGGCTGGAGCTGAACTCGGTTCAGCAGGCTTTTTGACGGTGTCATCCGTCTTTTGTTCAAAAGCCTTAGCATCGACTACATCATTGGTTTGGAGCGGTGGAGCCGGGCGTCCCTTCCGAGTGTTATTCCTCAGCGTACCACCGGGGCCAGAAAATAGACCTCCGCTTTCTTCTCCGTTCTGTTTGTCACCCAGGCGTCCGTATTTGTTGTCCAGAAACTTCATTATGCGAAGAATGTCACCCTCTTTAACGCCCAATGTCCGAAGCAACTTCTCGGATATGTCTGGCATATTTTCTTCGCCCATCTGATCTTTGGCAAAAGTCTGTGCATACCGCTCGCAGATCTGGGGATTGACACCACACTGGAGGAAGAAGTCAAACCAGTCATAAGATGGTTTGGGTTCAACTGTGATGCCCGCCGTGGACCGGCTTGAACTCTCGTTGGCTCGTTGGGTGTTTCTCCGTTTGATATCTGATAATGGTTTATCGTCATCTAGAGATATTCCAGCAGCTCTCTCGACATATTCCAAATCTTCGACCGACATCTTCGGCACAGGCACGGCAATCTTCACTCCATTGACTTTGTGAAGATGAATCTTGCCATCCTTTACGGTTAGGAATTCGGCTTCGACTTTGAACGAACCTGATCGGTCGGTCCACGTTCGGATTTTGGAGGAGTCTGAACCTAGTCAGTATAGAGTAGAAGAAGCGCTCAAGAGGGTGGAGATACGTACTTGGTTTAGAGGAGGAAGACTTTGTGTCTCTAGCAGTGCTTTCGCGTTTGCTTCTCTGTGAAGTACGAGGATGGTCAACTTTTGCTTGCAAAAGACTAGAATGACGCGCAGGTAATTGCAGGCCAGGCCCTACCTGATCACCCCTAGTGTCGCTATCTCGCTTCCTTGCCCTCACTGCTTGACGTGCAAGTTCTTCTTCTTCACGCCTGTTCTGTTCCACCACAGAACGTCCAGCATTCGTTCCGGAACGTGCAAGAATAGGCGCAGACATGTGGGCGGACTCTGTGATCTCGACATAGTTAGCTGGCACCACCCCCTCCTTGCCATTCTTCAGCCTCCGCACTTTCCACCACTCGTCGCTGGCCGAGTCATCTAACACTAGAATTTCATCGCCGAGACCCACCGTGACCTCATCGTCACCTTGTGCTGCAAAATCAAATAGCATGACCCCCTTCTTCTGCACATTGGAGCTTCCTGATCCTGCCGCCAACACTTCTCGAAGCCCAGCACCCTTTGCAAGGCCCGACAATTCTCCCAGCGCGTGAACGATTTCCGACGCAGTATCCTTGGCTCCGCAATGAAAATCAACACTTTTACTGGGCTGTTTGAGCTCCATGAAGACATGCTTCCCCTCCTGAGAGTGATATTCGAGCTTGTCCGCACTCCATTCCTGCTGAGGTCCATCTCGTGATTTCTCAGGTGCGATCATAATCATGCCTTTGGCAATGTTGATTCCCAGTGTGATTGGCATTTTCTTATTTTTGCCTGGCTGAGTGATGTACTCATAGATATTATACAGATGGTAGCCCGAGCCCGAAAGCGGAGTGGAAGGAGAATTGTCTTCTGTTCCATAATCTGTGAAGGTGACGTTGCGAGCTCTTGGGGAGCGGGCGGGAGGCGATTCGGGGGAGCGCGGAGGTGATGCAAATTGGACTCGTGTAGGCGGAGGTGAGAACGCTGCTGACTGCGGTCGCTGAGGAAGGCGAGGGGGCGGAATTTCTTCGTCGGATACTTCGGGGGTGAATTGGACTCGTTTCTGGGTGGGCGGCTTGATGGCCGGCGGAGGAGAGATGGTGGAGCGTGGTGCACTAGATTGCTCCGACTTTTTCTGTATGATGCCTGCAAGGGCGGCTGCGGGGCTCGGCTGCACTGGTGCAGGGCTATCTGGTGTAGGAGGCTGACGCTCGTCATCCGAGTCGGGAGCGTTTATGGTTGGAACTTGGGGACGTGTGGGGAGGGGGGGCGATGCCATCGGGGCGGGTTGAGCGGCACCCTCCTGAATGTCAATGTAGTTTGCTGGGGCGAAGCCGTAGTCAGTCTCGACGCCAACCAAGGTCCAGTCTGGATCGGAAACATCGTAGACATCCAACACGGCATCCTCCTTAAAGGAAAGCTCTTCGTCGGTCTGGCGGGTGTAATCGTAGAGGGCTTTGGCTTTGCACACGGGGGCAGCCTGAGCATGGGGTCAGCAAAGGGGGCAGTAGCAATTGATGGATTGCAGGCCGGGTATGTGCCGAGAGCATTGGCTCACCTCTTCGACGTAATTGTTGGGGATCAGGCCCTCTGGTTCTTCATCGTCGTCCTGTCCACCCTTTTTCTTGGCTTTCCACCAATCGTCCTCGGTCGACTTCTCCAGAACCATCAGCAGGTCACCCTCTGCCAAGGCAAGCTCGTTCTCGGATTGAGGCGCATAGTCGTAGATGGCGCGGTATATACCTAGGAATACCATGGCGGCCGGCGGCGGGCGCAAGGCACCGTCAAGTGGAGCGGCAGCAGAGCGAAAGATGGGCGGAGCGACGGGAGGGGAGGGCGACAGGCATACGCCAGGGGCGAGGAGGTGTAGCGAAGGGAGATGATGGGATTAGAGATGAGATGGGAGATGTGGATGTGGTTGATGATGTTGGTCGAGGGGTGGGCACGGAGCTACTAGACAGTAAGTAGTATAGGGTACCGGTAGCACGGAGGCAGCGACAACAGGTCGTCGTCCAAGTCGACGCCAGTAACCACGGGGAGGAAGGAAGCGGGATGCGTAGGGATAGATGGGTGAAGGGATGGATCAATGTGCCTGTGCTTTTTTGCTGCGTAAGAAGCTAGGTAGGTAGTTACTTGGGTAGGCACACCGTGGTAGACTGACAATTGGGGGGCTGCGGGGAGATCCGCGCACCGGGGGTTTGGAGTTGTTTGTGGAGTGAACTCTGCGATGTGCTGGTTGTCCACGTAGGTAGTTACAGCAACCAAATACGGTACCTACAGTAGGTATCACTTAGCAAGCTGTTAGGCAACGTTAGCAGGTTGAGAATGCGTATGCGACCAAGCTATGAAATGTAGGTACCCAACACTGATTGGACTGTCCATTATTCCAACTTAAGCCAGGGGCCCAGCCGCCCGTCACCATCCGCTCGAGCTGACCACCTCCACCCACGTGCAAGTATCTTACCCATACATACATATAACTACTTCATGTGCATATATCATAACCTTCACCTCTCGTCGCACAATTAGTTACATGCGCAATGCATCTTCATGTAACCCTTCCAAGTACTGATGGACTAGAACATTCGCCTGCAGCCAGCCCTAGATAATGAATCCATGCAATCTGCCCGTGTCCACTAACCACCTTAAGCAGCAGGTCAGAATTCATCCATCAATTATTCAGCTACCCTCCCCCACTTAACGAGACACACATCCGGTCAAATCGTGCAAACAAAACCTCGTCCATTCCCCAGCTGCTTCATGAGACCAGAAGCCTCGTTACCGAAACCCTTCGAAAATGGTCAAACCCACTGCTGTTCAAGAGTCGGAAGAGCCATCCGCCGAAATTCGGAACGTGTCCGAGACGGAACAAGGCGAGGAAGAGCAGGCCGACAGTGACAGGCTGGCCTTGGAGAAGAACATCAGATGGAAGGCTGACCTGCGCCTCTGTTCAATTGCTGGCCTGCTCTGCTCTCTAAACCTGCTCGACTCTGGCGTTATTTCAAGTGCTTCCGTTACCTCCATGCTATCAGACTTGGGCCTCGACCAGGGCAATCGCTATTCGGTTTCGATCTTCATCTTCACCATTGCCTCCATAACCTTCCAATTGCCGTCCACCATTGCCGTCAGAACTTTTGGTCCTAGGAGATGGTTCTCCTTCATAACCTTTTCCTTTGGCATCATCACCCTGTGCACCGCTTTTGTACGCACCTGGCGCCAGATGATTGCCCTGAGGATCCTGCTAGGTATTGCTATGAGCGGGGTGTATCCTGGATTGGTACGTCACATTGGCATGTTTACTCCTATGCTGCACTGTCTATGAACTTTCGATAGGCTTGTGCCGTTCCCTTAGGATTTAGCTGACTTGAATCGGACCTCACAAGACTTACCTTGTATCTACATGGTATCTACGAAAAGAACAGCAGTTGCGATTTGCTCTTCTGCAGAGTGGCGAAGTCACAGTTTTGGCAACGGGTAGTATCGTAAATTTTGGGCTAAACCAACTGGACGGCAAATCCGGTCTCAAAGGCTGGCAGTGGATGTTTGTAGTTCAAGGTGCAATCACTGCATTCTTGGGTGTCATCACATACTGGTGGATGGTCGACTTCCCCGAAAATTCCCACCAAAGTTTCATGTTTCTTACCAAAGAAGAAGCACATATTGCTGCTACGCGTATTGACAGGGACAGGAAGGATGTGAAAGCTGACACCTTTTCATGGGCAAAAGTCCTCGTGCACGCTAAAGATCCAAAGGTGTACGGATTTTGCATTCTGTACTTCCTTCAGAATCTTGTATCTACCTCCCTCTCTTACTTCCTACCCATCATCTTGCAAGGTGGCATGGGATTCTCTACCAACGCGGCCATCTTGCTATCCGCACCGCCTTACTATTATGCCGTTATCCCGGCCATTGTGTCTTCCTTACTCGGCGATAAACTCCAGCTGCGCGGCCCTATCATAACGTTCAATTGCATTTGCCTCATTACCGGCTTTTGTATGCTTGGTTTCTCGAACCAAGTCACTGTTCGCTACGTCGGTACATACCTCGCAACAGGTGCTTACGTGGCAAATTGGGCAGGGATGGCCGCCTACCAAGCAAACAATATCGTTGGACAATGGAAAAGGGTATTCACAGCGGCAGCCATCACGGCTTTTAATGGAGCGGGTGGGATTGCAGGGAGCTTTATAGTCAGACAAACCGAAGCGCCTAGGTACATGACAGCAATATGGGTCTCTATTGGGTAAGTGATATCCATATCTATTTGAAAGTTTTACAAAGATAATAACAAAGACTGCAGTTCTCACCTGATGATCATAGCTTGCATAGCAGCTTTTAGTCTATTCTTTTACACTGCTAATCAGCGGCAGAGGAAGGGCAAGCAGATCATCGAAGGTACAGAAGGCTTTAGGTTTACGTATTAAGAATTTGCCCTGCAGATAGTTTATGAGTTATCACTAAACCCTCGCTTTACGCATTCTCATTATATCTGCACATGTGCTTAAGGATCAAGACCGGTGCGGACGACGCTCTTGCCCATATATAACTGAAAAAAGCAAGGACCACTCACCCACTTGGACTGCCGTCTTAACCCGTGCCCATCATAAGAATCAACATTTGCACATACTCGTCTTGCTGAAGTATTCAACTAACGCCATCGCATCCATTTCTACTGCATTCGCTACCATTCGCTACTATCTGGTATCAACAATGACGGGAAACCAAGTCTATCCCTTCCAGTTGCAGGAGTTCCCCGAACCCCAACTGGGTAAAATAGAGAAACGTTTACGCCAGTTCGCATCCTTCATTCCAGGTTTATCGAGCTTCGTGCCTAGACCGTGGAAAACCATCACGACAGAGAATTTCGAGGAAGAAAAGCTTTACCATGGATTTGATCGCCTCATTCCACTTCGCATTGGTCAACATCTCCACGGGAATCGGTACAAAGTTGTAGGGAAATTGGGATGGGACACTTCAGGTACTACCTGGCTCTGCAAAGATAAGGGGTATGCTATTGGTCTTGACCCCATCTCTTTTCAACGTTCCACTCAAGCGTCTCCAGAACCCCCACACAGCCCAGCAAGTTCGTGACGATCAAACTTGTCCGCCATCAAGTGAGAGACCCTGAACATAACCACGAAATAGACATATATCGTGCACTCCAAGGGTTATGCAAGGAGAGCCTCGATGTGCATCGTATTCGCCTTCTGCTCGACAATTTCGTGCTCAAAGAGGGCCCTTGGAGGTTTCACGCTCTTGTTCTCCAGCCCTGTGCCTTGACTCTTGAAGATTTACGCAAATCGGGAAATCTCAGACGACGCGATGTGCCTTGGATTATACAGCGGGTATTAGAAGCTTTAAAGTTTCTACACAAGCACTATTACCTTAATCTAAGTAAGCAACATACGCGTCTGTTCGTTATACAGTTGCTAATAGCTCGTCTTCCATCAAGACATCACACCAGAGAGCATCGTATTCGAACCTCAGAGCGACCGGGTCTACTTCAAATTTGCTCGCCAAGAATCACTTGAGCCAAGCGACCGAAAATACGTCACGAACGTCCTCCCGGCTTACTCAATTTACAGACATCGTTCTCTGGAATGGACAAATTGTGTGGGGAACGACGACCACCGAGTTGGAAACCCTCTGTTGTCTGATCTCAGTGAGACGAAGTTAGTGTAGGACGCACGTGAGCAGCCTAGAGAGACCGTACAACCTCAATGGTATCGAGCCCCGGAGGTCATTCTCGGGATGCCGTTCGGCAAACCTGCCGATATCTGGAATTTGGCCTGTGTGATGGCCTATGTGGTTCAAGATAAATCATCCAGCCTCGCCCTCATTTACCGTCCGAGCACAACGTGGTCAAGCGGATTTCATCTGCGCAATATTGCATATTCAATAGGCCTTCCACCAAAAGAGATGGCCAAGAGGGCTGCCCACTTCTCCCATAGCGGGTTTGATCATAATGGTTCGTACAGCCCCCTCCCAAAGCCATTTGTATGCATGCAATCAACTTGCTACATCCCATACATGCCATCCAACGCAGCCGATTGGAGCTGATCGCATCAGGAAATTGGATTTTTTCCACAAAGCCTTCACCGACCTATTTGAGACGATATTCTTCCACTCAAGGGCCACTTTTTTACAGTTTCCTAGAAGCTTGTCTTGTGTGGGAGCCGGAAAAGCGCTGGACTGCGAGTCAGCTGCTTCATCATCATTGGATTCGAACTGCACTGAGCCGGCAGCAACGTGAGTTGATACCGGATCTCGTTTAGCTTTTATTGTATGATTAGACATTCCGAGATACTGTCTGTATGCCATCATTGTGATGAGCCCATAGTAAAAAAAAGTCCATGTGTGATTCAATCACTTGTTAGCCCTTAGGCCTCGAGTATTATCCATTGTTTTGTTCCATTAGAATGGCACGCGGGTGTGGAAATTGCCCGCACTCACAGCACTTACCTCCACATGCAACTCTTCGAGGGTCTCTTCCCCCTAAATTTATTAAAGTGTCTTCTTCTTCGCAATTGATTGGTGTAACCAGTCACGGTATCAACACTGATTTGAAAATCACGACTACAGGTCCTTATCGTGTTTTGTGAGTGCGGGATATTTCGACACCCGCGTGAATGGCTATCAGATATAAAAGTCCCAGGTTTTTCTTTGAGATGGTAGATGATAGTCGTAATCAAAGGCCGAAGTCAAACATCCAGAGGTGTGCGTGTATGCTCTTCCCATCTGGATCGGAGAATCAGGCTTGTGCCACGTCATGGAAAGACATGCGGAATGGCGAACAGGTGTTTCAGGAAAGCCACCTACTGATGTAGCACAGTATTTGTTCGTACTAGATGCTGTAGGCGTTTGACCACGGAATCTGCAAGAAAGGATGGGTGCAGATGAAAGTTGGAATGAGGTTGATGCAGACGAATGAGGAGTATTGGGGCTCGCTTTTACAAATGGCCCGTACACTAGCCGTTGCCGTGGTTCCCTTGCCAGTTGTGCCTGGCCCGGAACCGCGCGGACTAGACGATGCTTTAAACTTTATTGCATGGGTGTCGTTGAATACAGGTACCGTTCACCCGACTAATCGGGTGTAGCGTGGGGTCTTGGCACCGCGAAAGAGGTCTCAAAACACCAGCAAACCAACTTGCTTTTCCAAACCAGGAACACTTGCTGACTCGTGTACAGATAACCCAAGATTGAAGCGTATGCTTCGAGTGTGCGATCGAAAACAAGCCGCCGAGGGCCTGTAAATACCATTGAGGCCTTGAACCAACAATATATCCGCTTTGGGAAGCGCGGAATTGGGGTCAGTTGTACCTATTTCACTCCGGTGCGACGGTGCACACCACCATGGGAAGCCATGTCTAATTGCATGATTTAGAAGCCAATCCAATTCCAGCGGCTCCAATATACGCAGCATTGAGCCTTCCGAGTGGGTAAACCCCAGTTATTACTTGCATTGCTTTTCTGCAAGCAGCAGCGCTCCTGCAATTTTCCCTAGAGGTCAGACCCCACCCTACGTGCCTTCGTCGAGATTCACAGGCAGCGCATGATCAACCACCCTACACTATGGCGTTTGAAACATATCAGCAAAAGCAACAAATGGGGCTGACATGGACAACAGAAAGGTCGTTAGCCCGCTTCTGCGGCGGCCGAGCATGGTTTCGTTATCCAACCTGGGCCTGCGCAAGTCCCCACTCCCCAGCTCTAAAACAGGTATGGTCCGCCCAAGTCTCCCCGGTCAACATCCACGACCCTGTTCAAAACAAATCCCGCCCATCATCCATGTTCCCAGCACTCACTCATCCACATCATTCTCACCTCACCGCACATTCTCATCATTCCACCCCCCACGACCTTCGACCGCTTCTATTCCTGTCCCTTTCGCTGACTGCGTCAATCTCACCCAGAGCCACTTCTCTCCACAGCCCCAGTACTGCCCGATCTGGATTTTGCTTCCTCGCACCGCCAACCTGAACCCCAGAGCTCCACCCAGAGCCTCCTCCAAACCGTAACCCCCGGAAGCAACGCTCCCTCTTCAAATCCAGCTGGCGCAACTTCCATGCCCATGATCACTTCAACACGTCACACATCCGGTCCTCTGGCCATCGAAAACCACCACATGGCCCCAGAATCAAGCCCCACACCCACATCATGGTCCCGCTCCACTCCACAGTCTACCGCACAGTCAAAAACCTCCCAGTACATCGACAAAATCACGTCCGAAAATGAGAGGCTGAAAAGGGAACTCAGGGCCGAGAAACTCGCCCGTGAAGATGAAGCCAAACGTGTATCTGCCGCGCGAACAAAGGCCGAGGAATCCCGTGCAGAGCACCAGAGTCTACAAATCCTCGTCGACACGAACTCAAGAGCCCTGGAGCGAAAAGAAAGGAAACTAGATGAAATGGCAATCCAACTAGAAGCCGAGATGAAGAGGAGGAGAATGGCAGAGCAGAGGGCTGAAGAAGCATTGAAGATGCTGGGCGACACACGATCCGAAACCCAACGCCAACTCGCCGCCGCCTACGAGCAAAAGCACCTCGCCGAAACCAACTCGCAAACCGCACGTGAAGGCTATAAACGCATGACGGATGGCTACGAAAAGCGCATGCTCCGCATCAAGGAAGAGCTCAATCAGTTGAGGCAGGAACGCATCGAAGACGCCGACAATATCCGCCGCCACGCCATCGTATCCGACCAACTCCAACACGAACTCATAAGGCACCAGCGCAATGAGAATAAGCTGTCTGATGCTCTCGGCCAATATAAACGTGAGCACCGTAGGGAAGTCGACGCTCTGTTACAAGAAGCGGAGCGCGCTAGCTCGTCCCTGCCGGAGAAGGAGAGAGAGGCAGAGGCGCTGCTAAAAGAGCTGCGCGAGACCATGGACAAGATGAAGTGGGTTATGGCGCAGAAACAGCGCCAGGATGGCGTCTAGATGAGGACGTGACAATGGAAAAGGGGACTGCCAAAAAAAAAGCGTAAAGATTTTTTCTAGAACTGCTCGGTGCTTGTCGCGTTGCATGTGTGTGTGTATGTGCGCGCGCCTCCTTTTTTTAACGATTATCACGAAACTAAAGATGGCGTGGGGATTTCTTCTGTTTGTTTTTTCTTTTCTGATTCTCCCCCCCTTCCCGCTCTCCCCCCCCCCCCCCCTTTTTTTTTGTATTATATCTCCCTCCCCTTGTCCGGGGCTCCGGCGTTTGTTTGTTTTGTTTTGTTTTTTTTTTTCTTATTCTGTTTGCGCATAGGGGGCACATACGTACATACATACACATTCCAATGGGTTGTTGGGGCGGGAGGAAAGGGGAAATGGGGAACGGGGGCGAAATTAGGGTACAAAATTCCGTCTTCTCTCTGGTCTCTTCTCTGTCTTCTCTGTCTGTCTGATAGCATTTTCCCGGCGGCGCTGGTGGGGGCGCTCAAAGCATGAAATTTTTTTCCCGTCTTCTTCTTCATGCTCCTTTTTTTTTGAATTTGCGGTTCTTGATTTTGATTTTGATGTTTTGTTTTTTTTGGGGGGAAGGTTCGTGGGCGTGTGTCCTATGCACGTGTCTCCGACCCTTCCTTTCTCTTTCACATGTATGGATGTTATGTATGTGAGCTGCAATTTTTGATGTTGTCGTAGGGTTGATGTAATGCTGCCTAGGTGGAGTTGAACGGATGGAGAAAGGTACATATGTAGATACCTTGTCAAGCGGGGGAAAGAAGATTTAAAGTCAATCAGTTCAATGTTCCTTTCGTTTCCCTTCAGAAGATGAGGTGGTTTCGTATAGGTATGTAAGTAGGAAAGAAGGAAGGAAGAAGGATATGTAGGTGTTTGTAGGTCAGATCGGATGTTTTTTTGTCTTCCTGCGTATGCAAGAAGGAAAGGCCCCTTTACCTATATATGTACCCTCTGCAACCACTGTTGTTTTAGATTATATTTAATAGACGAAAAATTCGTCTAATATAGGTTTTCTCTGTACTATCTGCAATCATCGTTTAAACCACGGAGATAAGTTTTAACGTGGATTTTGGTGCTACGGGAGGAAGGAGATGGGAGTATCATGAGGGGTAAGGGGTGCGTGGTAGGATGGCAGGATGGTGTATGTGGGGTTTGGGGGTTGGTTGTGGGGAGGAGATCTCATGTGTTTTGAACCGAGTGCGATGATGGGGTTTTCGTGATTCAAGGAGTTGTTAACTTGATTTACTTGGAAACGGTGAAAAGGTTCTAGTCCGGTAAAAGCACATTGTATTTTTAGTTCAACAAAAGAGAAAAAACGGATATCATTCCTTGGTGTTATGTACACAAGTTTCTACTTGGAAAGTGTTAATCTTTCTTTCGCCCTTTGTTTTTGGAGGTATTCAATTCGGCCACTTTGTGTTCTGGGGTCCCGGAGCCGGGAACCGCTGGAAGGGCTGCTCAGACTTGATAGTCCCGTCGCGGAGCGCTTGGAGCTTGCGCTCGTTGTCTTCGTCATTCTGCCTTCTGTACTTCTCGATTACCTTCTGGACGTTCACCTGGCTGCCGGCTGGGACGTTGTATGGCGCAGAGTCGGTCAAGCTCCTGTGTTGTATTGTCAGTCTATGTATTCGATCCCGAATCTTTCATTTTCGGAAGTGTATAATCGACAATTCACATAAGAGCGATTCGAGTAGCCATGCAGTAATTTTGGACTTCTGTGGGAAGTCGAAAGCCGTGGAAGAAGCAGAGGCAGTACGTACTCGGGAAACCGAACGGGGACATGTTCATCCGGGGTCGCTTTTATGAAGAGGACCCTATCTGAGCCAGCTTGCTCGATCATTCGTACGTGAAGATCGTTCCTTGCTGTCCATTTGTCCTGCACTTCGGTGTACTTGTCGATCAGGCGAGTGAACAACGGAGGCGCATTGGGATCGTCGGATCGCGAAACGGTATACAGGGCCCAACCAACAGGAATAACACCTAATGTGTACCAAAAGCCAGACTGTACGTGCAATTGAGTCAGTAAATGAGTGATATAAGCTAGCGGAAGGCCTCTCGAAGGTCTCGTAGGGCGACAATGGCAGCGGAGAGGGGTCGACATACCCCCATAGATTCTGAGACTGGTTTGGGGTCGTGGCCATGGCCGTGACCGTGCTCATCGTGAGCGAATCTGCGCGGCTGGCGAGGGAGGGTGGTTCGGCCGCTGCGGGCTGCAGTCACTGCTGTCCTGCGGAGCGACTGCATCGTGTACGGTGGGGATTGCTGGTGGTTAGAGAGCTGTGATGTGAGCTTCGAGGTTGAGGTTGGCTGATGCATTGGGTTAGCGCCTTGGCGACTTCTCATCCGAAGGTCGTCATTCGACATTGCACTCGAACATCACTTCATACATCACAGTGTTCGTAGGACACAAAGAATTATCACAGAATTTGGGCATGCCTTTTGAAGTGAGAATGGAAAGATTAAAATTTCAAGCTACCACCAAACCCTCAATCCATGCATAGTAGCCAAGCCTGCAGCCACATGAGGCACCCTCGAAAAATACCCGAAACAGATCAACCTGTTTTTCCAGACCAGCAAACGCCAATGTTATAATGGCCAGGGGTTCTATCCTGCTTTTTGCTGATTTTAAGAGATAGTTGTTGAGAAGCGAAAAATTTCAATATCTTGATCGGTGTCAATATCTACCAAAAGGAAGGAATTGCGTGCACGTACTGCAGGGGGCCTTTCAGCTAACCGCAGTGCCACACTGGGAACAACGCTTCCCACATGCTACCCAGACTGTATCCCCCCTCTCAAGGCATGAGGGACACCGGCGTGAAGGTACCTAGAACATGAGCATTAATAGAGAGATCCTGACAATGATGGGAAACGTACCGGCACGCCAACGGGCCCGTAGTACGCCTGATTTACGAGAGCCACGGGCGAAGTTTGACACATGATGAAAAACGTTTGAATGGTCAAAAAATAATTCCTCCGATTAGAAGTTGACTGGAAATGACTGTGTAGGTATGGGATGAGACTGCGGGTTAATATTTGAATCTGGAGGCCCCCTTCTTTTTATACCTACGATTCACCACCGTATGGCGAACCTATCCAGAATTCTGTATTCCCCTCTGTGTCTTGCATGATCCGTGGACATGGGTGCAACTCAACTTTAGACTTTGTGCTCTCTCCTTGATTCAGCTTCCAAATAAGAGCACGCATGTATCATTGACGCGGTACGTTCAGAATGCTGTACTTGCAGGGGTGCAATCAGTCGGCGGTGTACTTTCTTCTTCACGCATATTCTTCAAAGGGCGCACATTCGTGGCGCGGGCTAAGCTATCATCCTGTCACTTTTCAAATTCTCGAAGATGTGAGAAATCATATCTTTTTTTGTGGGATGCCGGGACAGGAGCAACTAACACAACATCTACCATATGATTTGTGAGGATCACAGACCCGGACCCCGGCTACCTAACATGTCCGGTAGTTCTACTACAACCTCAATGATTGACGTGCAGGCAATCTAAAATAGTTGCATTACGTGGCTATCTTGTCGTTGCTTTTCCTGAAGCCGAAGCTTCGTTGCCTGATGCTCACGTTTTAAGCGAGATTCACGCCTAGAGAGAATTCCAGTACATTGGTTGCTTCCTTCCACCATGCCACCGATGCCACCAACGCTTATTTTTTTAATCCAAATAGGAAAGAAAGTCGGATAAGTACATCGGAGACTCGACACTACTCCCGCTTCATTGGTATATGTCAGCGTTACAGTGTACACCCGGTTTGTCACTGAGTTTGTCATCTTACATGTCATGAATGACTGCTAACAGTCAATGTCAAATACCGAAATGAAGCCTCCTAACTGTATTAGGTATTACGTTTGAGCCGAAATTATAATCAGGTTCCTATTCACAAGTCCTAAGAAACAACACGGGAAAAGAATTGAACAGTAAGCGTAAGCTCCAATGACTTACCTAGTTCACACTTCGGTAGGATTGAAGTTGTTTCAAATTCCAGCTCATTTTACTATCTCCTGTTATCTCGAGAGTTGTATGGGAGGAAATGGCCTAGACTAGAATCGCGAAATCGGAGTATACCCGTCTGTGACCTTTATTTGATTCATCATTCGCAAGCCACTTGTACTCTCATACTACGCATATTCGTCCTACACAGCACCCAATCTAACGGATCTACATTACACACTCCCGAGCCAATACTCTGTGATGATCAAGTTTCATTTCATACACTCGCGAGCATGAACAGGGTACAAGCCATGCTGTAGGAGCTCGTCAGATTTTCATCGGATTGTCATGCGTCAACACGGTCGATCTCGCGGAGCTTTCTCTCCCCATTGGCGCCTTGTTCATGTACCATTCCACAGTTTCAGTTACACACGAAGAGTAGTCCTTGGTTATGATTATCGGAAAGGAACAGCTTTCCGGACTCAATTTCCTCTTCGAGGGAACTCCTCAACAGAAGGGTTCCTGCAGAGCAAAGCCTTTTCCTTGGTCACGGCGACTACCGACGCAACTACCCGTGAAAGAAAAAAAAATCACGGATCTTGCAGGAAAAGGGGTCCAAGAATTATTCCCTCATTCTTCAGGCACACGATTTCACTGTACAGACATGTTGAAGCAAAAAAAAGGATTCAACAAAAAAACTTCGTCATCCATTGAGTTGTTCACATCTCATAATCGGTCCAAGTACACTACATACTTAAGTATCGTGACACACACTCCTGTCGTAATACAACCCCTCAGCGAAGTCGGACCGTTTGAAAGCACAAAACCCCATGTCTCTCTATGCCCACGTCCTTTCTCAACTTCCCACCATTTCCACCAGAGCACAAACTCGCGACCTAGGCAAGCACCGCACATGTCGGAACCCAGTTACATCGTTGAGAACTATCTTACGACAGAACATGCAATGCCATTATGTCCTGACAAGAATAAACTTCAACTCAGCCAGCATACACACAGCATACACACAACATAGGTCTCCTTTCTCTCCATCCCTCCTTCGTCCCTCAATCCCCCAGTCCCCCGGGAACCACCCATTCCTCAAAGATGTGACGACGCGTGCGTGTAGAACACGTCCCGCATCGCCGAAGTTCACCGAATCGTCGATACAACAAGACAGGCAGCGACGGCGACATCACAGTATCATGCCCCTCAACAGTGAGGCGGGCAGAAATTCCCTAGTCTCTATGGTGGTTCTCTGTAGAACATGTTACGAGGATTCGTCATCTCACGCCCGCCCACCCACAAAACCGGGATACGAATGAAATCTTTTCTTTTCTTCCACCGCCCCGAAGTCGGATTCTTGTTATCTTTACCATCCCTCTCGATCTTTCGATGATGATGTGATTGAGGGAAGTCGTTGAGAGTTCGGTGAGTGAGGAGGGGTTGAGGGATTTTGCGACGACGCAATCACCGTTGGCCCTCATGTCGTGGAAGTGGACTTACTTCAATGTTGTTTTCTCTTTTTTTTTTTTTTTTTTTTTTTTTTTTTGTAAATAATATTAAAATAAAGCACGTGAATAAATGTAAGTACATTTACATTTTTTCAAAGCAGTAAATTATATTGAAGAAAACTG